>VMDO01003719.1:0-93557 GCA_007922755.1 Pedetes capensis | reverse complement strand
TTGATTTTAAAATAAAGAAAGAAAAAAGATTAAAAATTGAACTTGAACTTGAAAATTGAAGTTTCTCACTGGGTTCTGGTTCATGTTTGAAATTAGAAAAATTTAAAAAACAGTATTTGAATCAGAATGAGCTCAGGGTATGGAGGGAAGCCCTGCTACCTACATATAGATTTTAAACCGAAACCTGAACTGAACCTGAGCCCTCTACATTTTAACATATTGAAACCCACACCTGAACCTGAACCCAATTTCTCACAGGCTTGCCACCTTGATTGCAATATTTCTTAATAAGAGTATGTTTAAACCAGGGAAAAATAAGGATAAGGGTCATAACCAATGCCAATCAAAATGACAGGTAGAATGCCATCTGTCAAATGTGCTTCTCACACTTGACCTTCACTGGAAAATAATTTCTTATTTCAGATTTCTTGACCTTTCACGTTTGTCTTCCCAGATTATAAATAATGGGGAAGTCTTTTCTGGAAATGTGTATGATCCATTAAGGGAAATGTTTGAGCACCTTTTGTGGAATTACAAATAAATGTGGACAAGTATTCCTAGAGGATACAAATGTGACACCAAAGTTTATTCACTATTTGTATTTTTTTTCTCTTATTTCTCATTTCAGTGACCAAAAAAATATAGCCCCATATGGGGATAGCCTTTCACTTAGTTAGAAAGAGAAAAGATGAGATTGCTCTTTGCATGTAAAAGAGCCAGGGAAATAATTCCTTTTTGTGTTCTTTAAAATGTCTCTGTTTCTTGGAGCTTCCTGATTTTGGCAGAATGAGCAAGAAGAGGACTGCAAACCGAATCAACTATTCTTATCATCGAATGTGGGAGTTATTCTTGTTTGCTTCTTCAACAAAACCAGTCACCCCAAACCGCATCTTGAAATGTTCTGCTTTGCACAACATATTTGATTGGACAAACTGTGGAGCAAAGACACTGAAGAGTCTGGACTTGATCTCCAAACTCTTACAAGCTTCTTTTCCACTTCAGAAAATTTCTTTGAAGACTTATAAGTCTCTCAAAATAGGAGATGGGACTGTTTTATTTGATGAGTTTCTGTGAGATTACTGTACAAAGATCATTTGTATGATAATGGGTACCGAGCTCCACAAAAACATTGGCAATCTTCTCATGCATTTACATGTTTGATAAATTCATTTTCTTCCTCTGAGTGCCTAGCACAAATGGTTGCATGATTTATGTAGATGTATGCAAAAGCTCTGCCAACAGGTGCTTGTGGGAGAATCAAACTCTGCTCTCTCCATACATTTCTTTTGCCTCCACCTCTACTTTCCCTTAAGGAGCACCTTGTTCTCTAAGTATATTATTTTGCTTTTGTATCATTACTTTTATTATTGTTCCCATTTGTGTTTTCTCCTCCTTTATTCTTCTAGTAATCAAATAATTCTATCTGTAAGTCCAAAATAAAGTCCAAAGTCTTGCTTTCCTTTTCAGAACTTATGATACTTTATCCCTGGGGCACTGAAGACACATCATATATACTGTGTACATTAAATGTGTGTGAGTGTGTACTAGTGTATATGTAGTGTGTTTCTGTGTGTTTCTTCATCGTGCCATTGTGTTCATTTCTTTGAACACAGGCATTTAAAACTTTTTAGCCAAAGGACTATGTCAATAATAGTTACCATTTCCTAAGCATCCTCTATATGAGAGTAGCAACAAATGCCGAGGCAATCATTGAAAGGTAAGTGATGAAAAGACCAAATTAAATGTTCTTACCTGACATTTTTGTGTGTATGTGATATTGAAGCAACATCTAACCCATTCACACATCAAATGCAAACTATCACAGTGGCAGAAAATGCTAGTTTCCACCAATAATGCCTCCACTACTTTTGAAGAAAGAGAATCCCTTCTTTATGTTCAGCTATGATGTCAAAACTAGTCCTGGCTAATGGAATGTAAGCAAAAATGTGATGTGCAATTCCTGCAACATGTGTTTGAGGGGAAAGAAAGAACAAGGTCGTCCTCACTCTTTCAAACATAAACTGTATGTCTGGAACACAAGCAACCATTTTGGGCCAGGAAGGTGCCTGGGAACCCAACTACCATGGATCCTCAGCATCAGTTATCAGCCATAGATTAATAATGAAAAGTAAACAAACATGTTTTTTCTTCCATTTTATTTAAATCACTGCAGGCTTAGTTTTCTGTGATTCACAGTTTAGTGTTATTCTGATGCCTCCCTTTAATCCTGTTGCTGTTGTTGTTATTGTTAGGTGCCATCAAGTCATGTTCTACTCATAGCAACCCTTATAGGGTTTTCAATGGATGATTTTTTTGGGATTGCCTCAGGAGTGGATTGCCACATCCTTCTCCCATTTTTGTGGTGCTCGGAATTGAACTCAGGACCTCAGAGACTGCAGAATGGTGCTCTACCAACTGAGCTAAACCCCAACCCACCTTTAAATCTAGGATATCCATATTCACGATTTACCTGGGATAGTGCGAGATTCCTCCTGTGTGTCCCACTGCAAGTCTTGTACATTATATGTTGATGCTACATAATTCTCTAAGTACCAAATGTTTTTAACTGCAGAGACATTTATGGAAATGGTATTTTTCTTAGGAGTTAAATATAAAACAAATATAAATGGAGTTCCTCTCAGTCCAACAGGGCTGGGACAATTATGATTTTGTGTAATAACTACTGAGCACAGACCAGGTCTAACTGTTATGTGCATGTTGGGATGGCGAGGTATCTATTTGTTCACTTAGTGTTTTTGTTGTCTATTTTTACACTAGATGGGGCTTGTTGATGTTTGAAAATGTACGAGGGCTTGTAGAGATAAAAGTAATGATAAATAGCAAGGCGGTATAAGGAAATTATTTTGAGTGGAGTTAAAGGCTCTTTCCTAAGTGTGTTCTATTAAGCTCAATTTAGCAAATTGAGTATGACACTTAAACATCTGTAAGATAAATACGTGGACTATTCCAGTTTGGTAGAAGACAAATTTGAGGTTTAAAGAAATTTAATAATTTTCCTTGGCTGCAAAACATTTGACTAAATGGCAAAACTAAACTCAAGCCCAAACTCACTCTACTTCTTCTCAAAGAAGTTAGAAATATTTACTCTAATTCTGATATCTATAGATGATGAAAACAAGGCCTCGATCTTGCTAGGACAGACAAGATGTAGAAAAATTTGCCACTTGAGAGCCAAACGATGGGGATTTTAACCTTCTGGGAAAATTCAGCTGTAAAACTGTCTCTGTGGGAAGGAAGGAAGTTGATTCTCTGCTTAGTTTTGTGTAAATGGTGTTAGATTCTTCTAGTCTTGTATAAGGCAACTGAAATAGCTGTCTTTGAGTGAATCCTTCCTCTGAAGCTTTATCTTCCAAGACTGTTATTCACCTTTGGCAGAGGAAGGAAGAAGGACCTGGCAGCCCAATAGAATCCTGAAATAATCTGCCATGGAAAACCCTATGAATAGCAGAAAAGCACTGACATAGTGCCAGGCATGGCACAATGCCAGGTTTTGTTTCATTGTGTTGTACATAGAGTTGCTATGAGTCAGTCAGACCTGACTTGGCAGCACCTAACAACAACAACAACAATTGGCAGGGGAAGGGTATAACTCTCATGCCTTTGCACAGATTATTTTAACTTGCCCTCCCCCTCAGCCAGAGCTAGAGTCCCATTGGGTCCCCAATGTCTCCATGAGGCAGAATGATGCTCTGGGGAGTCTGATATCTCTGTGTAGCCTCACCACAGCACCCTCACAAGGGTGCTTCTACCTATGAATCGGGTTGTCAAATGAAAGATCATGAACTGAAAGCATTGAGTGGGGAAGACAAGATATGAAGGCTACGGCATGGCTTCTCTTCCAGTGCGTATGGCGCATGGGTTGACTGTGTTGCTTTTTAAAGGTTCTGAGATGCTGATTCACTCAACCCTTGGATGGGTCCTGAGTGGGCAGGGACCTATGCAGTCTCATTTGGTTTCCTCAGTGAACAGGATATGATGAACCTGGAATACTTTGCTCATTACCCTGTGACATCATGGGAAGCCCTGGCCCAGGGCACCTGCAACTGATAGGAAATATCAAATAGAAGATATAGAGTGTTGTGAGTAGAAGGGTCTGAGATTGTGGAATCTTCAAACCTGGTTTCTATAGAGTCTTCCCTGTATATTGAAGGGGTATCCTGCAGATCTGGATGGGGTAACATGTAATTTGAGAATGAAAGATGTAATTAATGATGCTGCGGTATATAAAATCAGGCTCCTGCTTAGAAAATGGGAATACATTTCCACCCTAGGAATGCATCATCTCTTCCCTTAGAACTCTCATCTCAGATGTAGTTGCCTGAGTAGACACAGAGCTGACAAGTATTTTTCTGTTTTGAAAATAATTTCCCCATAATTATTAACATCTTGTGCCTGAAGCTCCCCTCTCTCCCTGAACAAATTAAGCCCTTCATGATGTTTTAATGGGTCTTGCAGTTCCTAGAAAATGTATTCCTGAGGTTTTTAGTGGATTGTTGAAATGCAGGTTAGAATAAAAGACAAGTTGGTCAAAAAGGTAAAAAAGAACTGATTAGCGAGTGCCTGGCAAATAGCTTTTCCAATGTTTCCCTAGCATGGTAGGTAAAAGAACACACCGAAGGCATAGGCATGCAGACTAAAGATCTTCAGAATAATTCAATATTGCTTTGAACTCCTGGTGACCCAAATCAAAGGGCAAGGCATAGTTTAATTTGATGAAAATGGAAGCACAAATAAAATAGTTTATATTTGACTGGGAGATCTATTTGGCAAGCAGCAGAAATAAGGCTGCTGATGAAGGCTTTATGGTGGCAGGAGATATGATGAAAACCTTGTATCCAATATGGAAGATTGCAACTGGGGCATGGAAATGCTCCCTTGCATAACCACATGGTTCCACCTTGCAACAGTGCCTATGCAGATTCAGTTGGTGGCTGAAATATTCCTTTAAGCACCTTAAAATGAAGTACATTCTGCCCTCTGGTGGCTATATTTTTTTAAAAAAAGTGTTTAAAGGAAACAGAAGGAAGAAATCACAGAATGCCACATGTGCAAATAACTGGGATCTCAAGTACCCCTTAATAGTGCTATATTGAAGATGTTTCAGCCTTTAGTTAAAAGTGTCAGCCCTTAACAAGGATAGAAATATTTCATCACATTTTCAGACTTTTGGGAAGTTGACTCTCTCAGGTTGTCTCCATCACTTTCCAGGAACTTTCCCACTATGCTTTTGCCATTGACCTATTCAGATTCAGATTACTAAGATTCTGCCCCTGCATGGGAAGGCTTTGAAAGTCCTACCAGTTCTCAGTATTTCAATAGAAAAGCCTGATGGGATGTAAAGGGGATTTTCTAAAGAAACTTCAAAAACAACACAATGACTGCAAAGAGGTGATTATACAGTATGATTTTAAATGATGTCTACCCAGGATTTAACCAACTTGTCTGCTTCTTTTTTTGTTGTGTCTGGGAGACCATGAGCCTGGCCATTATCATGTCAAACTGTCATTAAATCGAGTCAAATACCAATGGTTAGGAATAACACCCACAAGCAAAGAGCAGGAATGCAGTAACAAAAGGGACCTTCATTTAAGATGAGATAGTCTTTAAGCAACAGATTTTGCAAATCTAGTTTTCATACAATTAGAGCTATGATTATATTATATACGAATATACCATATATGTTGGTGTGTGGAACATTCATACATGAAGCATCATCAGAAAATATGGCAAATGTTTAAATAAAAATTATAACAGTAACAGACCCACTGCTACTTGTTGGTATGTACTGTCAAATGAGTTCTGACTCATTGTGACCCTACGTGCAACAGAAGGAAACGCTCCCTGACATTGTGCCAGACACGTGATCTTTTCTATGTTTAAGCCCATGGCTGCAGCCACTATGTCAGTCCATCCAGTTGAGGGTCTTCCTTTTTACTCATTGACTAGCCAATCGGGCAAACATGATGTCCTTCTCCAGGGATCGATCCCTCCTGAAAACATGTCCAAAATACACAAAACACCTCAAAATACTCCCCCTGGCATGAAACACACTTCTCTCATTGTTCTTGTGACTTTTTGCAACTTTTCTGGAAGTCATCTTTCATGGGTGTCTTAGTATATTCCTCAATAGTGACAATGCGCCATGTCACACGTTGCTTCTGGTACAGCATTTTCTGTGAAATAAAAACAGTATGGTATGTCTTCATCCATCTTATTTATACCATACAACTTTTGGCTCTTCTAAACATTTTGAATGAATTCAGGAGCCACAACAATGTTTTGAATTGAGGCAGCCACAACAGTGCAACTAAAGATAACCGTGAAAGAGGACTTCCAGAACTGCTTCAGAAAGCAGCAAGAGAGATGCACAGTCACTATACTATTTATAATGTTTATAAACTTGAGTCTGGCACTATGGTGCACACCTATAACCCCAGGGTTCCAGGAGATGGAAGTAGGAAGATCAGGAGTTTGAGGTCAGAAGCAGCCTGCTTAACTTAGGGAGAACTTAACTAAAAGTAAAGACCACAGAATGGACTGGGGGTGCTGCTCAGTAGTAGCCCAAATGTGAGATATGTGAGGCCCTAGTTTCAACCCCCAAGGACTGTGAAAAATAAATAATCAAATGAATAAAGTAAAATGAAAATAAAATAAACTTTTATCTTCATCACACACCAAACTCTAAGGATTAGGACCTGTCCATCTCCACCTATCGGGCTGGGATTTAGCTCAGTTGGTAGAGTGGTGTGCTGCCGTCTCTGAGGCCCCGAGTTCAATTCCCAGCACCACATAAATGGGAGTAAGGGCCTGGCAATCCACTCCCAAGGCAATCCCGAAGCACTCAGCCATTGAAAACCCTATGAGGGTCGCTATGAGTCAGATACGGACTCGATGGCACCTAATAACAACAATCTCCAACTATCAAGTCTTATCCAGATATGTGTTTGCAGCACAACTAATTTAATTAATTTTTATCTTAAAGTGTATTTTTGAGATTGTTAATGTGCTTTTTTTTAATCTTTTGTCTCACTACTTACATGGTTTTTCATCCTAGTGCACTTAGGATATGTATCTATTAATGTGAGAAAATTAAGAATTATTACCAAAGGTTTGCATACAAAAAGAGTGATGTGATTTTGATCTTCTGATAGTATGTTTGTGTACTTCATAGAAAATACATTCTTATGCAAATTAGGAAATGGTACTCATATTCTTTTCCTCTTTTTTATCTTTATGAGGACTTGTAAGAAACCAAGCATTTGGTCTAGGAAGATAAAGGAATCACCTTAAAAGTTACTATGAATAATTTGATTGCATATTAATTATATATTTTGTTCTGCTACCCAGGAAGTGGGGCTAAAGAAGGATGATTGTTATTGTTGTTGTTGTTGTTATTGTTGTTAGGTACTGTGAAATTCTCAGTGCTTCCCTGCTAGTCATAGGGCTTTCAGTTGCAGATTGATTTTGGAGAGTGGATTGCCGGGTCCTTCTCCCAAGCCTACAGTATCTGGTGTTCCCAGGCAGTCTCCCATCCAAATACTAACCAGGCCCGACCCTGCTTAGCTTCCAAGATCTGACAAGATCAGATGCCATGGTGCTAGGGCTGCCTGCATTGTTCTTGTCAAATCAAGTCTGAGAGTGATCCTGTGTACAACAGAATGAAACACTGTTAAATTCTGTATCATGCCCACTATCTTTTCTATATTTAAGCCCATTGTTGCAGACACTATGTCAATCCATCTAGTTGAGGTTCTTCTTTTTCTCATTGACCTGCTACTGTTCCAAACATTATGTCCTTTTGCAGAGATTGGTCCCTCCTGACAACATGTCCAAAATATGTCAGATTCAGTCTAGTCATCCTTGCTTCCAAGGAGCACTCTGGTTGCACTTCCTCTAGGACAGATCTGTTGGTTCTTTTGGCAGTCTATGGTATATTCAATTTTTGTGCCAGCACCATAATTCAAAAGCATCAATTCTCCTGTTTTCCTTATTCAATGTCCAGCTTTCACAATCATATGGTGCAACTAAAAATACCATGGAATAAGTCAGGTGCACCTTCAACGAGACATCTTTACTTTTCAACACTTTAAAGAGATCTTTTGCAACAGCTTGTCCCAATGCAGTGAGACTTTTGGTTTGTTGACTGCTGCTTCCATGGGTGTTGATTGTAGAACCAAATAAACAAAGTCTTGGACAATGTCAATCTTTTCTCCATTTATCATGAAGTTGTCTACTGACCCAGTTGTGAGTAGTTTCATTTCCTTGATATTGAGGTGCAATACATACTGCAGGTTGTGTTCTTTGATCTTCATCAGTAAATGTTTCAAATCCTCTTCAGTTTCAGCAATCAAAATTGTGTCAACTGCATGATACAAACTGTTAATGAGTTTTCCTCCAGTCTTGATGCCAAGTTCTTCTTCACAAAATCAAAAAGTTAGATTTTTCTCTACATATGCAAGATGTAGTTTAAATGTGTGACCCATCTAGTAATTAATGAATGAAGAAAAGCTATGGCACATTTTTTAAATGGAATATCAGAGATATTTCAGGAATATTCAAGACTTGATATGCCACATATATAAGGCATTAAACATATTTCTAACTAATAAAGTAAACCAAATTAGACCTTTGTCCTTTGCACTTGGAAAAGAAGTAGTAGTTATATTTCTGTGAGAGCTGAGTGTAAAAGGCAAGACCAGAAGTGAGCATACCTTTAATCTTAGCACTTGGGAGGCTGAGGCAAGAGGATTGCAAGTTCGAGGCCAGCCTGGTCTACATAGTGAAACCTGTCTCAAAACAAACAAACAAACAAACAAGCAGCATCAATGACTTCTGGGGCAGACCTGAGTAAATCAGTGGGGCTTTAGTCCCTTCATCTCTAAAATAACAGAACAGGAAAAGCTACTCTATGGTCCTATTTGAGATGGAAAAACTTCTTTGAAGATTTGTGTGTGATAATTTAGCTATCATATTTCCTTGAAAACAGAACTGACAAAGGAAACACTTGAACTTCAACATGTAGTGCACATGCTTCCTTTAGTTACAAGAAAAAGGAAGGTGGATAGATAAAGTAGAGAGGTAATACATGTTTTTAAGGATAATATATCATCATATAATTTTTTAAGTTCTTTTCCATGGAAAATATACAAACATACACAAATCATCATGTATGTGTGCTGGGAGTGATGCCCCCACTCCAATAAAAACAAAGAACGTCTCTATCTTCCAGTAAGATTTCCCTTTCCACACTTGGGTCTATTCTTCTGCCCTGAGGCATCATTGCTTGGATGTCTATCACCATAGATTACTTTTGTTATTCTAGAGTTTTCATGTAATTGGATTTATGTAGTATGTTCTCTTTCATCTAACATTTCCCTCAATCAATAGTCTTCCCTGAAGATTATCCATGTTATTTTCTCTATCAGTTGCTTGTATATTTTTAATTTTCTGGCTGAGTAGTTTTTCATTGTACACATACATCATAATTCATTTTTTATTTCACCTGCTGATAGATATTTGTGCTGGATTATTCCAGCTGGCATAGTGCTGCTCCGCACTCCCTGAGGCCTTGGGTTCAACCCCCAGCCCCACAAAAATGGAAGAAGGACATGGCAATCCACTCCCAAAGCAAACCTGAAAGAATCAGCCATTTAAATCCCTATGAGAGTCACTATCAGTTGGACCTAATTCAAGGGCACCTAACAACAACAAAAAATAGACATTTACATTGGATCTGATATTATGAGTAAAGCTCCTATAAATATTCTTGTTCAAGTCCTTTTAGGGACATGATTTTGTTCCTTTAGGATAACACCTGAGAATAGAATTGTTGGATCATAAACATAATACATTTTTAAATAAAATTTTGTGTGTTAGAGCAAAAACAGTCCATAAAATAAAACGTTCTTCTTGAATTCCCTGAACTTTAGTTTATTTCTGAGTGTAATCTACATATTTCCTTTTTCTTTCTTTTCTTTTCTTTTCTTTTCTTTTCTCTTTTCTTTTCTTTTCATTCTTTTCTCTTTCCTCTCTCTTCTCTCTGTCTCTGCCTCTCTCCCTCTCTCTCTCTTTCTCTCTCTCTCTCTCTCCCTCTCTCTCAGTTGGAGACCTGCCTGATTTATGGGAATTTGCCCATGGTATTGCATGTGGCAACACAATTGTACAGAAGCTTCTGTGAAAGTTTTTGTTTCCATGAATGCTGGAAATTGCCAAAATCAAGAATTATGCACTCTCGGTGAACTTTTACATAGCTCAAGCTGATGTCACCAGGTTTTAAAAAATAAGGATTTAAATCAGGATTAAAAAATCCTGATTAAAAAATCAGGATTTAAAAAATAAGCTAAATGAAGAAAAGACATTTGGGGATTCAGGGGGGTGTCCTTTTCTGATCTCTTCTTTTCTTCTTCTTTTCTTTCCTTCTTTTGTTTTTCTTCCAGATTGTAGCTCAAAATCTACCTGAATGCAAATCACTGGGGTAGCTGACTAGATACACTATTTAAAACCATGTCAGAAACACAATCAAGGAAATTTAAGAACCACTAGATACGACTAGACCAGTGACTCTTAGCTGTGACTACACATTAGCATTACCACTGTGACATCCTATCCCATCAGATCTCAGAAGCTAAGCAGGGTCAGGCCTGGTTAGTACTTGGATGGGAGACCACCTGGAAACACCAGGTGCTGTAGACTTAGGAGAAGGACCCAGCAATCCACTCCCAAATATCAATCTGCCATTGGAAACCCTATGAACAGCAGAAAAGCACTGATAGTAGTGTTTCACCTGTTGTACATGTGGTCTCTATGAGTCAGACACTGACTCAATGGCACCTACCAACAACAACATGGAGCTTTTACAATCACCATGTGTGAGACACTTCTGAGACCATTGGAGTCACACTCTCTGGCCTGGGACACCAGCAATCCATGATGACTGAGTCTCCCCAGGTGTTTCCAGTGAATGGCAGGGAATGAGTGGTTCTGGTCTTTTTTTGGCACAGTTGAGAGGCCCATCACCTGCACTGTTGGTCTGTCCTTGAACTTCACCCTCATTCTGACAATATCAGAAAGCACCAAGGAAAGAGCATTTATTTCCTTTGTACAAAGATAATTTCAGTAAGCAGAATGTTCTCAGGTGCACTGTCATGAATTGCTTTGGTCTTGTTACCGAGTGAAATCATACATCTTCAATCTATACTTTGAACTGAACACTTAATTCATCTCCTGTTGACCTATTAAATGATGTTTATATAAAGTCATCTTAGATAGTCCTTTCATTTCTTAATTTTATCCATATGTTGACATGAAAATTTTTGCTGAGCCAAAATGCCACATGTAGATATGTTTCAGTTTACGAAGAGAAATTTCAGTTTTCCTGAAATCTGAGCATATTGTTGTTTTAGGTGCCATCTAGTGGGGTCTGACTCATAGTGACCTTATTTACAATAGAACCAAACACTCCCAGAGATTGTGCCATGTCTGGCACTGTCAGTGCTTCTCTGCTATTCATAGGGTTCTCAATGGCTGTTTTTTCATGATTGTTTCAGGAGTGAATTGCCATGTACTTGTCCCAATATTTACAGTGCTGGGGATTGAACCCAGGGCTTCAGAGAATGCAGAGCAGCACTCTACCAACTGAGCTAAATTCCAGCCCTGAAATCAGAGCAGTGAAACTTTAAATGGTAAATATTCCTAATACATGGATAAATGCTTAATCTATAAATATGTAGTACCTATGAGACTTTTCAGGTATGCACATATTTCAGAAAGTAAAACTTACTTTTTGAGAGGAACATTTGTTAAGCTGTTCCACCAGAATTTATGGTAGCCAAGCAAGGGGATACATATCTGTCATCCCAGCATTTGGGAGGCAGAGGCAGGAGAATTGCAAGGTCGAGGTCAGTGAGAATTTCTCTCTCTCTCTCTCTCTCTCTCTCTCTCTCTCTCTCTCTCTCTCTCTCTCTCTCTCTCTCTCTCTCTCTCTCTCTATATATATATATATATATATATATATATATATATATATATATATTGTTGTTGTTGTTGTTAGGTGCCGTCGAGTCGGTATCGGACTCATAGCGACCCTCATAGGGTTTTCAATGGCTGGCTGTTTCAGGATTGCCTTGGGAGTGGACTGCCAGGTTCTTCTCCCATTTTTGCGGTGCTGGGAATTGAACTTGGGACCTCAGAGACTGCAGCGCAGCGCTCTACCCACTGAGCTAAATCCCAGCCCAATATAGTTATATAGTTATAGTTATATATATATATAGTTATATATATAGTTATATATATATGTGTGTATATATATATATATATATATATATATATATAGTTACTACTTGGATGGGAGACCACCTGGGAACACCAGATGCTGTAGGCTTGGGAGACGGATCTGGCAACCCACTCCCAAAAATCAATCTGCCATGAAAACCCTATGAACAGCACAGAAGCACTGACAATAGTGTTTCCCCTGTTGTATGTAGGGTCACTATGAGTCGGATACCAACTCAAAGACACCTAACAACAATAACAGCAATGCTAGCATATTAACCAAAACCTTCACATTATCTTTAAAAAAGAAAAATTGTTAAGCATCCATGTAGGAACCACTGGCTCTTTACAACTTATTATAACATAATTATTCACCTCTACCTAGAGATAATCAGGTATAGGATGTCATTTGAAGTGTGCAATAACTTCATTTTGCTCTGAATCATAAAATTAGCTACCCTAGTCTTCAAACGTGGTTTCGATTGCCATGGACAAAGCCATGCCAGCCATCAGTAAATGGTGACTGTCTTAATTAAAAGCAGGTTAAGCCTAAGATAAGTCATTCTCATGGTCCCACAATCCCCACTATAGATACAGACTTTGAACTATCAATGAATGAACAGTTCAGTTGGCATGCAGTGTGAGTCATCCTTTAGAGACCCTGGCCACCTCCTCCATCTGTGTCAATGTGCCAAGCTTGTCTTTCTGGAATTTCTCAGACCATACCCTTTGCTATGTGCCCTTTCAGCAGCCCCTGTCCATCCACCACGCTGTTGGCCTTGTGCCATCCATTCTAGCACTCTTAAAACAAACTATAATTGACATCTGCTTGGCTGGGAGTCAGTTTATTTTATTGCTACCTTTCCCATTTGCCTTAATCATCGGATGCCTTGACAGTTGGCAAACGGAGACTGAGTCTGTGGTTCTGATATGTCACATAAAATCTGTGGGGTGAATATTTTCCTCTAGGAAAAAGTGAAAGTGAAATCCCACCCTGGCCCACCCTCTTTCCAAAACAATAAACACTTCCTGGCTTCCACGATTCCCTAATCATTTACAGCAGTACAGTTGTTATGGAATAGGCAGCTGAACTTTATACTTGCCTGGACCATCTGTTCTTATATTTAGTCTTTAAAGTTATTAAAATGACTGCAGTCCATTGAAATCAGGGTGGTTCCATTGGGGAAAGTGTTAGGGAACTATGTCACAGAAATACATAATCCAGTGACTCTGGAAAGACTATTTTTTTTCTTAGCAATTCCCAAACTTCAGTGAAAACAGTAAGTCTTTTTCTTAAATACATAGGTAATACATAGAAAACTTGTCTAAAAAATTGTGACTTGTGTTAAGTTGTTGGCATGAATGAGATATAATGGTAGAGAAGACCCAATTAATTCTATTCTTCCATTGTCCTGACATATTTTCTGTTTTTCAAAAAATCCTAAATTTGAAAGATCAAAGATCAGACATTACATACAGAATAAATGACATGAAGTAGCAAGCTGGAAAGACTGAGAGACTAAAGAAAAAGATGTTTCAGTGAGGGAAATCTCACGTATACAGCTTTTAATTATTAGTTTTCACTATATTTCTGGGCCTGATATATTACAAACAATGAAATAAACTTTTAATGCTGTTTCAACAGATTTTACCACAAGATTAAAGACTTCTGGTTTTGTTTAATATTATATGGCATGTAAGACTCTGTGCAGGAATTTGGGCATATATAAAGAACATAGACATCCTAGCTCATAGTCCACACTCAGAGGACTCAGGTTATTTTTTATGTAATCTTATATCATGGAAATATATGACTCAGATCAGACAAATACCCAGTTCATAAAAACAAAGATTAACAATAAAAGATGAAAAGCAACAATTGATCATAATTTAAAAATTAATTTCCAATTGTGAACCAATCAAAAAAAGAAATTTCTGTGTCTTCAAGAAACAAACTTAAGTTTATTCTGGAAAGTTACCTGTGTTGTTGTTAAGTCCTGTCAAGTCAGGACATACTTACATGAACCCTATATACAAAATAAAATGAAACACTCCCCGACACTGTGCCAGACACATGATCTTTTTTAGGTTTAAGCCCATTATTGCAGACACTGTGTCAATTCATCTAGTTGAAGGTCTTCGTTTTTTTCATTGACCTGCCACCTATTGTTGCAGACACTATGACAATCCATCTAGTTGAGGATCTTTTTTTTCTCATTGACTTGCTACTCTCCCAAACATGATGTCATTCTCCAGGGATTGGTCCACCCTGACAACATGTCCAAAATAGGTAAGAAGCAATCTAGCTATCCATATTTCCAAGGAACACTCTGGTTGCACTTCTCATATGAATCTGTGGGATTTTTTGCAGTCCATGGTATATTCAATATATGCCTCCACACCATAATTCAAAAGTATCAATTCTTCTGTTTCCCTTATTCAACGTCCACCTTTCACAAGCATATGATGCAATTGAAAATACCATGACATGAATCAGACGCACCTTTGTCTACAGTGTGACATCTTTACTTTTCATCATTTTAAAGAGGTCTTTTGCAACAGTTTTTCCCAATGCAATGAGTCTTTTGGTTTCTTGACTGCTTCTTCCATGAGTGTTGATTGTCCAACTAAAGCAAAATTCTTGGACAACCTCAATATTTTCTCCATTTATCATGAAATTTCTTACTGACCCAGTTGTTAGGATTTTTGTTTCCTTGATGTTGAGGTGGAATCCAAACTGAAGGCTGTGTTCTTTGATCTTCATTAGCAAATGATTCAAATCCTCTTCAGTTTCAGCAAGTAAAATTGTGTCATCTGCATAATACCAGTTGTTAATGAGTCTTCCTCCAATCCTGATGCCACGTTCTTCTTCATAAAGTCCAGCTTCTCAGATTATTTGCTCAACATAGAGATTGAAGAGGTATAGTTAAAGGACACAGCCTGGACACATACCTTTCCTGACTTTAAACCAGGCAGTGTTTTCTTGTTCTGCCCAAATGACTGCCTCCTGGTTCATGTATAGATCCCTTATGAGTACAATTAAGTGCTCTGGTATTCCCTTCTGCACAATGTTGTCCAGAATTTGTTATGATCCACTGAAATAAAGTGCTGTCAGTGATAGAATAATGTACATGCTGGAAAGTTACCTAGTACCTTCTAAATGACATACATACTTTGAATGAGAGATTTGATAAGATGGCCTTTGTGATTCTGATGTGTTAGACAAATTGTACCTTAAAATTATGGAAATGTGAATACTTGTGGTATGGGGACAAAAATCACTTGAGGAAAGGCAGAGTTTTTTTCCGTATCATTGGAAAGATGTACACATTTATTTACTCCCATGAATACTTATTAACTGAAAAGTTTGGTCACATGTCATTGTTGTTATCAGGTGCTATCCACTTGAGTCCAACTCATAGTGACTCTGTGTACAACAGAACAAAACATTTCCTAACACTGTGCTCTGCCCAGCACTATTGTCAGTGCTTCTCTGCCATTCACAGGGTTTTCAATGGCAGATTGTTTTGGGAGGAGGTTGCCAGGTCCCTTTCCCTAGCTTGCAGCACCTAGTATTCCCAGGCAGTCTCCCACCCAAGGACTAACCTGGTCTATCCTGCTAGCTTCTGGGATCAGGTGGGATTGGATACCAGGGTCCTATGGCTGCAGACTTGGTCACATAGACTGTTAATAAACAATCAAGTATAAAAGGAAATAGTTTGGAAGGGTAGATAATATGGTGATTACTTATGAGGGCCTTTTGCTCTGTGATATCAAGTTTGCAAAATGAGAAATAACTCAGAGTGTAGTTTAAAGAAGAACAGTTGACATCACTACTAAGATCAGTAGTAAACAGGTCAATAGCTAAGGTTTTGCAGGGCTGTGTCAGTTGAAAAGCAGATCCCCCAACAGCAGTCATGTTCAAAGAAAGGGCTATATTTGCAACAATTTCCAGGAACAATAAAGAGGAGTGATTAATACAAATATTTTTAAAGATAATATATAAGGAACACATATTACCTCCTACTTTCCCCTAACATTTCTACTAACATTCCCTTGTTCTGTTGGAGAAGACCATGAGAAACTACATTTCTCAGCCTCCCTTGCAGATGTAGATGACCATGTGATTGATTTTAGCCAAGGAATATGAGAGAAATGAGGGCTTCCAAGGAAGCTCCATAGAGGAGCTGTCTCAGTTGAGAAGTTCACAGCTTTTTCCCTTTGCTCTTCCCTTTAAAGAATAAGGAAGCCAATTTAAAAGCACAAGAAATGGTGGAACAGAAGTTAGAAGAGCCTGAGGTATTTAAAATTATTTTGTTAGTAATTTCTCAGTGTACAATTTAATGAGTTTCATTATGACTTTTCCATATATGTATATCAATCTGCATTGCTCATGCTGAGTTTTCAATCATAATGTGCTTGTCATAATAGTCGTTGGTGACCGATTCCAAACTTCTTTTATGTGATATAAATATAAACTCTGAATTTATTTGTACTACTGTTTTTCAATTTTCTATTTCTGTTAGCTAAAAACAATTTCTAACTGCTAGAGACAGCATGGACTTGTTGTCATGATGTCTATAACATGATCTGTTAATTTTTGTGTTTGGGAGGATTAACATTTGTATTTGCTTTAGTTGCAACCAATTGTGTCTGTTATAAAGGGAAAAAGCCTCTTCATAATCCAGTTTTCTATCAAGAATCGATTCAATAATAATTTATTGAAAAGATAAAAAGAAGAAAATTCTGAAGGCATGCAGAAAAAAAAGAAGAATATCCTGAATTCTTTTATTCTGTCTTATTTTGAAATATCTTCCCTATTTATTGAAAACTCAGTTTTCAAAATATAGACATCTTGGATTTTTTTTTTTCCAGACAGAAAATTTCAGTTTAGAAAAATTTTATCCAGAATTCTGAGAATCTGTTCCTGACTGAACCATTTCATTTTCAGGATTCCTTATTCTCCCTTCTTTCTTTCACTGTCCCTTTCTATTCCATTCGATTCTTATAAGCTCAAGAGATCACTTAAACATACTGTATAACTTAGAATTATGTTAAGTATGATAGAAGAGCCTGCAGCTGTACCATCCTGGCATCTGATGCCATCATATCTCAGAAGCTAAGAAGGGTTGGGCCTGGTTAGTACTTAGATTGAGACCACTTGGGAATACCAGGTGCTGTAGGCCTCAGAGAAGGACATGGCAGCCCACTCAAAAAATAATCAACCATTGAAAATCCTATGAATAGTAAGGAAGCACTGATATAGTGCCAGGCATGACATAGTGTCAGAGAGTGTTTCACCTGCTGTATGTATGGTCACTATGAGTAGGACTAGACTCGACGGCAAATAACACCACCAACTATGGAGGAAGCTGTAAAGAAACACACAGAAAAGTATGCTATTCAATTTGAATATGCCATAAAGCTTATATGGTACCTTACAAAATCAAGATAGAAAATAATTTTAACAATTTGGACTTCTTGGACTGTATTTCTGAATTTGGAGGATATCATAAAAAGTTTGGCTAATTGTGCACAAAAAAAATCAACTACTGAAATACAGATTAGAAGACAGAATTTAGAGTAGGTCATAAAGACAAATAACACTCTCCACCCTGAGCCAAAACTAAAACAAAACTAAAAACCAAAACTAGAAATTTCATTTGACAGTGAGCACTTTGGATCAATCAAGAGGTCAATTCAACAGCAAAAGCAAAAGCATTGAGGAGCTTTTTATTTTATCATATTATAATATACTAAGAATGACTGACATTTATTGACCTTTAAGTAAGGGGCTGGGATTTAGCTCAGTTGGTAGAGCGCTGCACTGCAGTCTCTGAGGTCCCAAGTTCAATTCCCAGCACCCCAAAAAAGGGAGGAGGACCTGGCAATCCACTCCCAAGGCAATCCCGAAACAGTCAGCCATTGAAAACCCTATGAGGGTCGCTACAAGTCTGATATCGACTCAACAGCACCTAACAACAACAAGTAAGGGCTTGGCATATCCTGTACTACTTATATGCATTACCCACTTAATGATAGAGAGTAATTACATCACTTTATTCTGTGCTTCTCAATCAATGTTGTTGCTATTAAGTGCTATTTAGTCAGGTCTGACTCATAGTGACACTATGTAAAACAGATGAAACACTCCCCCCACACTGTGCCATGCCTAGCACTATGTCAGTGTTTCTCTGGTATTCACAGGATTTCCAGTGACTGATTATTTTATGGAGTGGGTTGCCAGGTCCTCCTCCGAAACCTACAGTACCTGGTGCTCCCAGGCAGTCTCCCATCCAGGTACTAACTAGGCCTGACCCTCCTTAGCTTCCAAGATCTGACAGTATTTGATGCTAGGGTGGTATGGCTGCAGGCCCCTGACAATCAATAGCCAGTAATAATATGCAATGGTAGATGACAGATTTTAAAAAGCTGAGCAACCTACTTCTCATGAAAAATGACTTGGATGGGGAGAGGTCAAAAATCATGGCATGGGAGGTCATGTGAAGCAAATAAGTGAGTTCAGAACATTGAATATCAGTTATGTCTAGATCATAACCCAATTCTACTTAATCCAATCAGACCTGCTGCTTCAAGTAACCACAGACTCCAACAACTTTAAATACCTTTGAGGCATGTAAATCTTCCTCATTATTGTATTTTGGAAACTTTTGCCTTGATATTGCCCCAAGTAACCACAGTTATTTTCTAAAAATGGCAATCATAGCTCCCTATAAGTAGTGCCAGGCAAAATGTATAATCTAGACTTTTCAAATACAGCGTAGAAGATTCTCTTACATTTCCTGACTTGCAGGCTAGGATGTTGAATGAACAACAACAAAAAAACCCTCAAATTAATTTTTTTGATTCATTGCAAAAGTAGTCAATTTGAGGTTAATGGATTCACACTTGAATAGATTAGAACCATTTGACTTGGCTCCACCTATTGACATTGATAAATAATCTGGTTATGCTTTCTTTCCATTGGATAACATGCCTTAAAATCCATATAATCATTTAAGATCTGCTAAAAGACACTTTTTTGTGTGTGCCATTTATAGAAACATAAGCCAAAGCATTCAATGTTTCAGGCATGCAATGACTGTAATAGAAAAAAATCTAATCTGGTCATTAATACCTTTCAGTGTTCAGTAATTCAGATTAGCATTCCATTAGTACATGCTGTTATTAGAGTCTGGAAATTGATATTCTTGCTGTTAGCTGCCCAACTCATACAGATGCTACATACAACAGGTAAATCACTATTGTCAGTGTTTCTCTGATATTTATAGGGTTTTCAATGGGGTGAATTCATTTTGTGAGTGGGTTGCTGGGTCCTTCTTCCAAGCCTACAGCACCTGATATTCCCATGGGGTCTCCCATCCAAGTACTAAACAGGCCTGACCCTGCTTAGCTTTTGAGATCTGACACCACAGTGCTATGGCTACAGGCCACAACTACTAATAATATCCTAAAACCAAAGGTATATAGACTGAATTTCAAGGTTTGATAAGAGGAGACTTAAAATAATGTAGTCAAGAATATTTCAGAGTTTTATTAATGCAATTATGCACAAAAAGTGCATGGACTAGTCATACATTGTATCAATGTATAATCAGCTGAAGAATGGAATAAATATTACCTTAAATACCATGGGAGTATAGCATTACACTTATCCAAAAATGTTCACAACACAGCCAAAGTTGATGAATAACTAGGAGATAAAGTTAAGTGGTATCCCTCTTACAGAAAAGAAAACCAGATCTACAGAGTAATGGATACCTGTGAAACTAGGACTTCTGTTTGTCATCTGAAGACTTTTGAAGACCAATACAAAACTTGTTGAGATCTGAGCGTTATTGGGTAAGTGAGACTATTTAGGGGATCTCAGCTTTAGATCCTGTTATTCTATGGACCTAGGACCAAATCATTTCAGTTTTCTGACTCTCATTTTTCTCTCATTTAAAAAATAAAGACGTAAGAACATATAATTTAATTAACATGATTTTGAGCTGTATTCAGATAATTGATGTGAATCATTAGGAGGTATGTTCTGGGTATTAGTAAAAACTTGATAGTAAAGATGAAAGAACATCTTTAAATATAACTAAGTTAGTTTTTGTGCTGGGCTAATTCTCCTACATCTTGCATGTGAGAGGGGGGGGGAGAGAGAGAGAGAGAGAGAGAGAGAGAGAGGAAGAGTGTGTGCACATACATATGTGCTGATGCTAATGTGAGCTCTATCAAAAGATAAAAATAATTGAGTTCCTTCATTTCCACTCCAACTTTCCACTAGGGAATATTCTCATGTTAATGAATTGGAGGAAGAAGAATTTAAAAACAGTGTACACTTTGTGGAAAAGCTATCTAGTCCATTATGGTAGAAAGTGTTCATAGGGCTAGGAAATACACAGAAAGGAACAGGAAGAGCAAATGTAATTTTTTTTCTCATTTATGTTTGCTAAGCACATCTTTTTAGTCTATGTTCTAAGAAGATGCCATATCAACTGGCTAAAACACTAAGTCAGTGAGAAGGGCTAGTTAAGTCCCACATAGATTATTTTTAGAAATCTTTTACTATTCTACAGTAAAGGACTTTGTCTACTTAAATAGTGTACATAATGAATGAGATCTGTCAGATCTCAGCACATATGAACGTGCTCTCTCTCTCTCTCTCTCTCTCTCTCTCTCTCTCTCTTTCGCATGCAAGATATAGGAGAATTAGCCCAGCACAAAAACTAACTTAGTTACATTTAAAGATGTTCTTTCATCTTTACTATCAAGTTTTTACTAACAAAAGAATGAAGGACACACACACACACACACACACACACACACTCACGTATGTATTTATTGCTAGGTGCCATCTAGTTGGATCTGACCCATATAGGTCCTGTGTACAACAGAGGATACCCTAAACAACACTGTGCCATGCCCAGCATTATGCCAGTGCTTCTCAGGTATTTATATGGTTTTCAATGGCTAATTGTTTGAGGAGCGAGTGGCCAGGTGCATATATGTATATATATATATATACACACACACACACATATATACACAAAAGCAGTGTTATCTGAAATTGTAGTAGTGGGCCTTGGTCCCCATACCAAATATGTCCAAAGATATATATATATATGTGTGTGCGTGTGTGTGTGTGTGTGTGTGTGTGTGTGTGTACTTTTTTTCAGAAAAGTATTTTCCTAGAACTGTAACCAACAGTCTATAATAAACACCATAAATCAAAGCCACCATAATGCTGACCAGAATTTGTCCTTAAGCTCTGTTGATAGAATTGAATACTGTGATATTCTGTGGTGGATTAATTTCTTCCACGGTTGGTTCTTTTAGCTCTCCCCTCTCCATGTTCAAATAGATACTCAGTTTAAATTGGAGCAGAGGAAATGTATTATAGGCCCAGGCTATAAAAACATAAGAAGTTCTCAGTAGAGTATTATTTTCAAGAGAGCTATTTTTCTGGGACTACTCTGTGAAAAATTAAATGAATGTTCATTTTTTAATTATACAGTTTCTGGAGGATGATCTTTCATTCAGTGTACTTCCAAGTGGCTGATATCTTAAAGGAAAGAATCATATCCAGGCCATGGAAAAACAAAGACCCTTGACTTAATTGCTATCGAATTAGTAGCATTTGACTATGTACTATTATCAGGATAATTCATATAAGAAAGAGAACTTATTGATTTCATGGAACAAATACTAATTTTCCCACTTAAAAATGGTTGGATTCTTTCTAATTTCTTCATGTACTCATTGGCATTATTTTACTTTTTAAGTTAGATTTTGAAGCAATACCATATCTTGTGACTTATATTGAAGCATGTCTCTTTGGAGTAAATAATTAACACAGTTAACACTTCTGGTTTATTTTACAAGGAGAAAAGGAAAATAGAGCATATTTACACTTTTCAAATTCATCTCCTATGATGGAACATTTAATTCCTATTAAATGACATGAGTGGCAAAAGCAATGTTATCTGAAATTGTAGTGGTGGGCCTTGGTCTCCATACAAAATATGTCCAAAGATTTCACACTATTTTGAATAAATATATACATTAATTTGAAGGGTGAAAGTGTTATCAGCTGTTGTCATTTATGTCTGAAAAGAGAATCCCAGTTGCAACTTTTTCCATATTTTGAAAAAATGAAGATATGTCCATTTTGAATGACTTATCCAACTGCATGGAGGGAACCATTTCTCCACTTTTTTTCCCCCCAAATTAAACTTCTTCCACCAGGAAAACTCAATATGTATCTTTTATTTTTGTGTGTGTGTGTGTGCTTTTGTTCAATCTGTATTCTCCAACCTGTCTTCTTGACCTTTGAAGGATGGAATGGATTCTGTTGCTCTTGAAATTCACTCTAAAAGTTATAATATTCTGTGTACTATTTCTATCTTGCAGGGTTTTTTTCAACTATATATGCATGGATCTGTCACCAAAGGAAAATGCAGAGAATTATGTTATCTTTCAAATTTTTTATTTCAAAATTTTCAAGCATTCCATCCTGTGTCAAGTACAGTTTTCTAGAGCTAAATATTGAAATGCAAATCTAAGGCAAATATAATTAAATCAGCTTGAACAAAATGGTCTAATTCAGAGCATTGATAGTTGGGAAATACAGAACTCTCTGTAAGTGTTGATGTTCCCTGTGTCTCCTTTTCCCCTTACACAATACATTTTATTTTCAGTTGACAAATTAAAAGGGAAATTGGCAGCTATGAATATATGGCAGCGAATAAGAAAGAAGATATTTAGACCTCTGTGTCTGGCATCTATTTTCAGTCTGATGTTATACCATTTTTGCTAAGGCAAATCTTGAAAAGTTCAACACCATAAAGAATTACATATTTTTTAGCTCAGACTTGCTAAATCTAGCCTCATAAAACAAGTTTAAGTTTTCTTTTAGCATCATTTCAGGGGTTTCTTAGATGCAGGATAAAAAAGGAACTTAGTTGTTTTAGACTGATTTTACAAGCACATTTAACCCTTTTGTTTTTAAAGGTTTGCTGTGAAATAGTATATGGCAGATATCTGGCTTATACAAAATGATTTCCAATTCAATTTAGTCATTATTGAATAAGAACCTAAAGGAAGTTCACTAGTGAGAAAGTATTCTCATAGTGAGAATTTACATTTACGTATATATTATATATTATATTATGTTATATTATATTATGCCTGCAGCCTTAACACTGTGGTGTCTGATCCCGTCAGACCTCAGAAGCTAAGCAGGGTTGGGCCTGGTTAGTACTTGGATGGGAGACCACCTGGGAACACCAGGTGCTTAGGCTTGGGAGAATGACTCTGGCAACCTACTCCCCAAATCAATCAGACATTGAAAACCCTATGAATAGCACTGGCAATTGTGTTTTGTCTGTTGTATGTAGGGTCACTATGAATCAAACACTGACTCGATGGCACCTAACATCAACAACTTATTATATTATATTATATTATATATTTTTTGACTTCAAGGAACAGTCTATTAAAGACTAGAAACATACACACTATCAGTTATGTTGCAGCATATGTCCAACTCTAGATGGAAAAGAAAAGTGCCTGAAGCAGCCCATTCCCCAAAAAATCCTCCATTGAAAACCCTATGAATAGCAGAGAAGCATGAACATAATGCCAGGCATGGCACAGTGTCGGAAGTGTTTCATTCTGTTCTACATAGGGTCACTGAGTTGGATCTGATTCTGCAGCACCTAACAACAACAACAACACTGAATAGATGTGGTAGAGAAAGTCTCCAAAAGGGGGAGGTACATAAATAAAGTCACAATGTATGAGTGAGAATACAAAATACATCAGCAGGTATTTCAAGAAGAAAGAGACCTTGAAATTCCATGGCTTCTTTGTCAAGCCAAAGACAATTTAATGTGATTAATTTTTTGAAAGAAAGAGACTTCAAAGAGGTCAGGAGAGTTGTGAAAAATCCCAGGAACATACCAGAGAGTTGTGCCTAATATTGTCTGTTATGGAAGTTTTCTGTTTTTCTGAAATAATTATTTACAGTTGCACACTTAATGCAGGAAATCAAATGTCATCTGACACTAACACTATATCAGGTGATGTTATTTTAAATTATGCTATTTAGTTGCAACAGCACAATTGAAATCCAGATATTCTGAATTATTTTTAAACCTACCTATTGGCTGGGACTATAGTAACATAAACAAGATGTGAGATGTATAATACATGTACGTGTCTTTGTGCTAAAAAGATAATTAATATAAACTCGGTTCATTCATGCTGAGAGTGGTCATTTTAATGCTTTAAGTGATGAGTAAATATCATATATGTGTATAACATGATATTTTCATGTATGTATATATTGTAAAACATTCAACATATGTATTAACAAGCTTACTTACCATTTTGTTTTTATAGTAAGAACACTTAAATCCTACTCTCAGCATTTTTTAGTTATGCAACATATTTCCATGAACTATAGTCACTGTTATGTATAATAGATCTCTTGAGCTTGCTACTCTTATTCAACCAGAATGTTCCATCCTCCGGCTACCTTCTCACCAATCCACTGGCAGATGACCACTATTTTACTCTCTGTTTCCATGAGTTGATTTTTTTTTAGATCCAATATAAGTGACATCAATGAAGTGTTTGTCTTTCTGCCCCTGGCTTATTTCACTTAATATAATATCTTCTAGGTTCAGTTGGTAGAGTGCTGCTCTGTGCTCTCAAAGGCCCTGGTTTCGATTCCCAACACTGCAAAAAATGGGAGAAGGATCTGGTAACCCACTCTGGAAACAATCTGCCTTTGAAAATCTTATTAATAGCAGAGAAGCACTGACAAAGTGCCAGGCATGGCACAGCACCAGGGAATGTGTTTCGTGTGTTGCACATCGGGTCTCTCTGAGTGAGACCTGACTCCATAGCATCTAAAAACAACAGATTCATCTAAGTTACTGCAAATGACAGGAATGCTCTGTTTTTAAATATTGAATAGCTTCCCATTGTATGCATATAACACATTTATCAAATGCGTTCATCCACTGATGGCCACTAAGGCTGATTTTGTAACTTTGTTACTGTGAAATGCTACAATGAATATGGGAATGTGGCATCAGTAACATTTTAACATACTGATTTCACATATCTTGTATATAAACCTAGTAGTGGAATTGCTGGGTCAAATGGTAGTTCCATTTTTAATTTTTGAAGAACCTTCATGTTATTTTCCATAATGGCTGTACTAATTTAAATTCCTAACATCAGTATGAAAGCACTCCCTTTTCTCAAACACATCCTCTCCAACGTTTGTCCATTTAGTGATGCTTTTCAATTATGGTGCTGGGGACATCTATTGAATATACCAAGGACTGCCAAAAGAACCAAGAGATCTGTCTTAGAAGAAGTGCAACCAGAGTGCTCCTCAGAAGCAAGAATGGCCAGACTGCATTTTACATATTTCGGACATGTAGTCAGGAGAGACCAATCCTTGGAGAAAGACATTATGTTTGGGAGAGTGGGAGGTCAATGAAAAAAAGGAAAACCCTCCACCAGATGGATTGACATAGTGTCTACAACAATGGGCTTAAATACAAGTACGATCATGTGCCTGGCACAGAATAGAGAAGTGTTTCGATCTGCTATACATAGGGTCAGGGCTGGGATTTAGCTCAGTTGGTAGAGCGCTGTGTTGCAGTTTCTGAGGTCCCAAGTTCAATTCCCAGCACCCCAAAAATGGGAGAAGGACCTGGCAACCCACTCCCAAGGCAATCCCGAAACAGTCAGCCATTGACAACCCTATGAGGGTCGCTATGAGTCGGATACCGACTCGACAGCACCTAACAACAACAAATACATAGGGTCACCATGAGTGGGATTGAAAACCCTATGAAAGCTGCTATGAGTCAGAGCCAGCTCTACAATACCTAATAAGAACATTTTAACAGATGTTGAGTGATATCTCATTATAGTCATTCTAAGATAATTCTTTATACTTGGGCCAAATGACGCAAAGGCATTATTCCAAATCTCAATTCCAGAGATTTATCTTTAATAGATCTGGAGCAAGTTGGTTCTATGAATTGTCATTTCCACAAACCACTCCACGCAGTTCTAAATATATCGTCCACAGTTTAAAAACATAATCTTTTAAAAATGTCATCAATACAATGCCATTCATAATGATGTAAATGAAATATTTGTTTTAATTGAAATAGATCTCACCAAAATTTTTCTATAACTGTTGTCTAGTGTTTGAGGTAACATATGCTTTGAATGTAAGAAAATTATAATTCTCAAGAATATTTGTGAATAAAGAAATATGTCCTCCTGCTTTTCTACTTCCTTTTTTAACCAATGCTAACCTTAACTAGTGAGTTTTAACTATTTCTTCAGGGTTCAGAGTATTTATCCATCACCTCCAGAAAGATACCTTATTGGTAAAAGGCTAAACAGAAAATTATGATTTTCTTTTCTTTCCAAATTAAGGGAACCCAAGTAAGATTGCAGTTTGTTTCAACTTTTCTTTTTCAGAAAAAAGTCAGATTTATCAAAGTTACAAGTATATTTGTATATAAAATTATCTGGAAGACTCCAGACCCTATAATTACTTTGGCCTGGAGAATTAGACTGATTTGTCTAATATTTCAAAATGATTAGTAAAGAAATTCTAAAGATTATACTTGCTAAATCTTGGAAATTTGCCTGTATTTCTTATACATTGATTCTATAGATGACTGTTTAGTTCTTTCCTATTACTAGGTTATAATACTAAGAAAATGAAATTACAAAAATATAAAATTATGATGCATGTATATTTGCTTACTTACAAGATTTTTGGCATTTCAGAGACAATTAATAACTACCACTATCACCAAGATGCAGACAAGTCCAATTACATGACAATAAATTGATCAAAATAGTAACTGCTCCTATGAGAATGAGCTGCATTAATCCTTGAGTTTGAAAAATAATTTACTACATGTCATAGTCAAATAAAATTACCCAGAGTAAAGCATGACTGAAATTAAAAAGAGGATATTTTTAACAAAGCTCTGTGGTTTCATCACAAACATTCTAATAGTCAAATAAGCAGACAGTTGTTGAAGCATAAACTTGTTCGCAATTTTTTTCCAAGTAAAAGTAAATTTTTAAAGTAGATAAAGTAAAGCAATTCAAAACAAATAACTGCATATGAAAAATACAAAAATGTAGCCCAGGCAATATTTTGAAGTACATAGTTCTATTATTAGCTTAACAAGTAAGTTATATGAAAAGTAGAAAGATAAATGATTTTTTTTTTTTTTGCAGAAAAGCTATAGTCACAACTCCATTCATTTGTTGATTCAGCCACTTTTGAGAAATTATTTTCTATGTGTAAGACATTGGTCTCAGCACAGGATAACACAAACGTGAAACATAAAATGGGACCCCCATACAATGGTGGAGATATGCTATCTGGGACAATCGGATAAAAGACAGCATACATCACAGAGGTGGGAAGTGGGAATCAGCTCAGAAAACCTTTAACAGAGGACACATTGAATAACTTATGTAACGTGACTACAGCTATCCAGCCTCATGACGAGGGAAAGCGAGAGTGCTTCTGGCAGAGTCGAAGAAATTGCACCCAGGTGAGTAAAATGCTTTCAGAGAAATGTAAGATAGTCTGTGTTGCTCACACTTAAAATATCAGGAAATGTTGGCAAAGAGACTGGAGGAGCTTACTTGCAGAGAAGCTAAAAAATTCAATTCCTTAATGGAAAATTTAAAGTAAAGAGAAGTTACAGATAAATCGGGAAGAAAGGACAGTGTACTGCTTCAATAGAATAATGAGTCATTTCAGAATTTATAAGGTTAACAGAGGAACAAATTCATGCAGTTAGAGTACAAATATGGTCAGCAGTATTATTTCATTAATGACTCATTTGAACTCTGTTTAGACTTTCCCCCTTGGAATTCATCCTGTGTTTGTAAGAATTAAATGCTATAGATATATAAAAATGAGCAATCATATTTATCTAAGGTTGGAAAATACAAGTGGACCTGATAAGAGAGGGGAGGGTATCAGTGTATGGGAGCAGAGGTTGGAGAAGAGGGGAAAGATAGGGGGAACAACACAGAGAAGTAAGGAGGGAGAGGGAAAACACAAAATATAGAATGCAATTTTATGAATACATGAAGAAAGGGGGAAGGCAAAAGTCATTGAGAGTATTGCTCATGATTGCATACTATTCTCATTCCATGTTATTTAAAATTTCTTTTTTTTCTTTTCTTGTTCATAATATTCCGTAAAATAACTAAGATGATGGATGTGTAAATAAAACTGTTTTAATAGCTGCACAATGGATGTAGCAAATGACTTATTACTCTGTACCTCACCAACATTTATAATTTAAAAAAAGAACTAAATGATAGCATGTATATACATATACATGCATGCAGCTGTGTATTGGCCTATCTTTCCATCATCCTCTGTCTAACCTTTCTTTTATGGTAGTTTTGTCAATGCAAATTGTTCAATACCTCTGAAACTTTTTCTATTCTACAGAAAATCATTTCTCATTCTAAATGCTGAGTGAAGGCCAGAATAATATCAGCAGAACTGAAAGTTTGCTAATGTCTTTGCTTCTGTTGATATCACTCAGGGTGGCACTTGTTCATCTAAACCCTCCCGAGAGTAGCAATGATGCTCATGCTCAGTTCTCAAGTGTCAGATCTTTGGGTCATACTTTATTGTCCATCCCCCTCCTAGGCAGGAGGGAGGAGTTCAGAGGAGCTTCCCAGACCTAGCAGTGAACTGTTCAGAAATGAATGCTTTCAAGCAAAGCCATACACTGTGTTGACACCATCCCCAACAGTTTAAACCTTTGGGTGGTCTTGGAAGCCGAGCTCTGAGTCTTTCCTTTCTTGAGAGTTTCTCATTGTATATCTTGATATTTTTATTCTATCAGAGTCTCAAAGTCAGGCCCATCCTTCCAGATTCTTTAAATTAAGCAACTTGGGAAGTTAAAATTAGGATCCCAGTGACATCACCTCCAGGTCATGGGGTCTTCACACATACCTACTTATCTCCAGTTCAATGAATACCAGCTGGACATTCTACTCTCCAGTGTCTGCTTTAATCTTCCTTCAGTACATATGGTGCTTTCCTGTGAAAATACTCAGAAAGGGTAAGAATTAAAAGTGACATTAGACTATGTTCCAAATTTGAGGATCATCATATCCCACACTAACTATAGCTATGAATACAATTTTATTTTAGTAGTGTGAAGAAGACACAAAATCAAACATGAACATTTTAAAAGAGAAAAGGGATTTAGTAGGCAATATTCTTGTACTTTTTTGACAAAATAATCTAATCACAGGAATGAAATCCAATCATATTCATTCTTAAGGCAATAAGATTATATAAAGGTTTATATGTTGTAGGGTAAGAGCCATATGTGCCATTTTAGAATTCTACCTAATATGATATCTAAATCTTTGTCGATGGCTTCATGTCTATCACCTATCCATCTATCTGCTGTTAGGTACTGCCAATTAATTTCACTTAGGGAAACATAGGTAATTGGGACTATTAATTCCTACCACCTCTTCCCTTTCTCTCCCAATTTAATTATTGTAATTATTTTTAATTAATCAATTTCTCATTTTATATTTTATATTTCATGCTTCAGCCAAAATGGTACAGTTGTTTAGTCTGAATTCTATGTTTAAATCAAATAACTCCATATTGGTAGGATTTTCACTATTTCTTCTTTGTTTTTAAAGTTTTAATTTCTTCTGTCTTTTAATCTCTTAGATGGCTGGATATGAATATCAAGAAGTAGACACACACACATAATTTTGGAAGTGCTAATGTTTCATTTCACCTTTATTAAATGAACTGTTGTTGTCTGGCTAGAATATTGGGTCATACTTTACTCTCTTCTGAACTTTTTAAATAGCAATCTAATATCTTCTGGCACTGAAAGTAATGAAGGAATCCAAAGCTAGTAAGATACACATACCTTGTATATGACTTGCTCTATTTGTTCTGATACCTGAAATATTCTTTCTTTATTACTGCTGTTCAAAATTATAACCAGAATATACTATAAGCTACTTATTTCATGGTTTTCTTTTTCTAACAAATGCAAGAAAATGCATCCTTCTTACTTGGAGATTCAGTTTCCCCTTGTTTTAGAGACAAATAACCTGTATTACATCCAGAATAGTTTCTTCAGTTGAGTATGTCAGATGCTTTAGATTAAAGATGCCAAGCATTTTTGGACTATGTGGTTTTTGTCTTCAGACACTATCACCTCTAATTGTGTGAATATCTCTCATCATTGTTATTTTCTGTGAACTCAACATCATGAGATTAGTGAAGTTTTTGGCTAACTTCAATTCCTTCTTGTTGTTGCTAGATGCCATCGAGTCAAGTGGTCCTAGATAGTCTCAATTTGTTTATTATCCTTTTGATGCCTTTTAGCCTTTTCAGATCTTTCTTAAGCTTTACAAAACCATTTTTAAAAAAATACTCTGTCTTCAAATGAGTTTCATTCAATCTTATTAAGATTTTTGATAGCTTAAGGTATTCATAGGAAAATTTTTTCTGGTTTTCCACAAGGCTGTGTACCTGCTCTTTCCCATACTTCATCTATTCTTCTTCTTAACTAAAATCTCCAAGGAAAAATTTTAGTATTTTCTCTCCTCTATACTGATTTGCAAAGCGATTAAAAGCAGTACCTATTATAGCTTGGATACAAAATGCCCCCAAATGCTAAAGTGTTGAGGCTTTGGATTCCCAGCCCATGGCATTGTTTGGAGGTGGTGAAACCTTTGTTAGGTGGGGCCAGGTGGAAGTAAGTTAGGTCATGTGGGAATGCCCTTGAAGGGGATATTGGGACCCCAACCCATTCCGGTTTCTTTTTTTGCTTCCCAGTCAGGTTGAAGTGGGCAGCTTCCTCGGCTATGGGCTCCTGCCAGCTTATATGGCTTTGCTACAAGCCCAAAGGCAATGAGACCAACAAACTATGGCCAGAAACCTCCAACAAAACTGTGACCAAACTAACCTTTTCCTTTTTATGAGTTGATTATTTCAGGGGTTTTTTTTTTTTTTTGCTTGTTTGTTTGTTTGTTTTTTGTGATGGAAAGATGACTCACAGTATACAAGACCCTTCTTCTTTCTCTAGCATTTCTTTTGATAGCATTATGGTGATTGTTCACTTTTCTGCACTTGTTGATTTTATACTTCTTTCCCCCACATATTTTACTAGTTTTGATTCATTTCACTGGTTCTTGGAGTCTGTTGCACTCAAATATCTTCGGTGGTTAGTTTTCATGGTACACTCTTCTTTCAAAATACTCCAAACACTTGTGCAGTGTTAGAGGGCAATTGACAAATCTTTCTAATCAGTTGCTTGCTAAACAACCATGGAAGGGCTCATTTAAGACCATGTTGTCTGTCACCATCTTATCTAGGCCTCTTGGTACACTAGGCTATGAACTTCTCCCATGCTACAGGCTCCACTGAGAAACAGGTTTTCTTTTCATGTTGCATAGAACGTAGCACAAAAAGGTACTCAAGAAATATATGCTAAAAGAATGAATGAATGCATTTACAGTGAATGCTAGTCATCAAAGGTAAATATGAAGCTGGGCAAGGTAGCACCCATCTGTAATCCCAGCACTCCAGAGGCTGAAACAGGAGGACCACAAATCCAAGGCCAGCCTGAGGTGCTTTTTTCCTCAAAAAAAGAAAATAAAAATGTAAATATGACTGCTCTAAAATAATGAATCATATTTTTATTATTTGTTTGGTATAAGAAAATTTAAAGTTGTGTTGCATTTTCTTATAGTAAATGACATGGGAAGTTACTGCTAAGTGTGGCCTTCTGGAATTTGAATAATCATCTGTGATGCTAATTCACCTTATCTCCTGAGGGCACTTGAAAATAATTACCACAGTGATAAATTTGAAGGAAGGAAATTGCTCTAGTATCTTGAGCAAGATAAGCATGTACTACAGTTAGCTACATCCCAGCTTCAAATTTTACATCAATTCAATGCTTATGAAAACAATTGTAAAGTTTTTATTTGAAAAATCTTCCTCCATGTAGCTAGTCATGTTATAATACCCGGGGCTTAACCTGTTCTGGGTCTTCCAATGATGCCCATAGTTAAAGGTACATGTGTTGGAGTCCTTGCCCTTGCTCTTTTAGATTTAATTCTTTTACTGTAGAGAGAGAGAGAGAGCAGGAGGAAGAAGAAGCCTCCTTAGCATAGATGTGCATTAAAGTGCTTATGGGTTTGGAGTATAGTTCTATAGACTAATTCTGTAACTGCATCTAAAATTGTGTTTTTCCTGTTTTCTATCCCAGTAGACCTGGATATGTGACCACACACTTAGATGTTGCTGGCGAGGTGAAAGCATGAGATAGCAGTAAAGGAGAATTTTGAGATTAGAAAGAATATTTCTGCCAATTGTGGGACAACCCTTTGAGTTACTAATGGCTCTGTACATACACTGGCTAGAAAGCATCTTTATGGAACCAAGTTCACAAACTCCTAATAGTGGTCAATGTGACCACGTGATGATACATTCATCTATTTAGGCCCATGGATGTTTTGGGAGGTACATTGTACATGATAAAAAATCAGAAGCACAATGTGTTTGTTGCATTCTCATGAAGTGGGTTAATTGATTGATTATTTTATTTTTTAAATAAGCAGTTAGACTCTTTGAGAATTAAAGGATTGATTGAGTATAGCATGTTACTTGGAAAATCTTACAGTCTCATATAAGACAAAATATATCCATAAATATTTATTACATGCCTATTAAGAATTTTAAGAAAAAGAAGGTAATAAATTGATGAATAAATAATGGCAAGATGAATTCTAAAATGAAAGTATGAATAGGCTAACAGTAATGATATAGAGAAGAATGAGGAGCAGATTCTCTGATGGGAGCAGAGAAAAGCTCAGAATAAAAATAAATCCCTTACCTTATCTAAGAGGACAAGAGGTTTGCTTGGTTGCTAGATTGGGAAGGTTTTTCAACAGACTGAATGTTGTTGTTGTTGTTAGGTGCCCTCAGTCTGTATCCGACTCATAGCGACCCTACATAAAACAGGTGAAATACTATTGTCAGTGCTTCTCTGCTGTTCATAGAGTTTTCAATGGCAGATTGATTTTTGGGAGTGGGTTGCTGGGTCCATCTCCCAAACAGACTGTATAGCATCTGCTAAAGTTTTAGGTTCACGATGTGAAGAACTGCAAACAGGCCAGTCCATCCTTTACCCAGAGAACACTATAGGAAGAGGCTACAAAGAAGAATTAATGTCTATATACCTCAGATTATTTCATAAAGTAGAAAGGAAGCTATACTTCCAAACTCATTCTACGAAGCCAGTATCACTGTGATACCAAAACCAGGTAAAGACACCACAAAAAACAAAAAAACAAAAACAAAAACAAACAAACAAAAACATCAATTTCTCTAATGAACCTCGATACAAAATCTCTGCATAGAATTCTAGCAAACCAAATTAAGCAACACATGAAAAGATCATACACCATGATTTGTAAGGCTTCATTCCACAGGTGCAAAGCTGGCTCAACATATGAAAATCAATTAATGCAGTTCAGCATATCAAGAGATTCCAGACCTAAAACTCATGATCATCTACATTGATGGTGATATAGCCCTTGACAAAGTACAGCATCCCTTCATAATAAAAGTCCTGAAGAAATTGGGCATAGTAGGAACTTATCTCAGCATCATAAAGGCCATTTATGACAAACCTACAACAAATATCATATTAAATGGGGAAAATTTGAATCCATTTCCTCTAAGATCAGGAACAAGACAAGAATGACCAGTCTCTCCTCTCTTATTCAATATTGTGATTGAAGTCATAGTCAGAGAAATCAGTCAAGAGAAAGATATTAAAGGAGAATAGATGGGGAAAGAAGAGGTCAAATTATTCTTATCTGTTCCATCTGTTCAATTCCATTGTCCATTTATTTATTGGGTTTCTTTTTTATTTTGTTGTTTGATTTCTTAAGATCTTTGTATATTCTATATATGCAGAAGATATGATCCTCTACTTAAAGGATCCTAAAAATTCCACTAGAAAACTTTTAGAGCTAATTAGCTCCTTCAGCAAAGTAGTAGGATACAAAATTAACACTAAAAAAATCAATAGCCTTCCCCTGTATCAGTAGTGAACAGGCAGAGACAGAAATCAAGACAGCAATCCCATTCAAAATAGTCCACCAAAAATTAAATATTTAGGAATCAATCTACCCAAAGACCTTAAAGATTTCTGAAAGGAATACTTCAAAGCATTAAAGAAAGCAATAGCAGAAGATACTAGTAGATGGAAGAACCTCCCATGCTCATGGATCAGGAGAATTAATATTGTGAAATTGGCTTACTACCAAAAATGGTTTGCAGATTTAATGTAGTCTGCATTAAAATTCCAAATGCAGACTTTGCAGAAATAGAATAAAAAATCTTAAAATTCGTATGGAAGTACAAACAACCACATATAGCCAAAACAATCTGAAGCAGCAAAATGGTGCAGCAGGTATCACAATTCCTGATTTCAAACTATACTACAAGGCCATAGTAGAAAAAAAGCAGCATGGTAGTGGCACAAAAATAAGCAAGAAGATTAGTGGAACAGAATTCAAGACCCAGAGGTACACCTACACAGCTACATCCACCTGATTTTTGACAAAGGGGCTTAGGATATTCATTGGAATTCACAGAATTCAAGACCCAGAGGTACACCTACACAGCTACACCCACCTGATTTTTGACAAAGGGGCTTAGGATATTCATTGGAGAAAAGATAGCCTCTTCAACAAATGATGCTGTGAAAATTGGATATCCATTTCCAGAAAAAAGAAAATAGACTTGTATCTATCAATCTATACTAGATTTAACTCAAAATGGACCAGAGGCCTTAGCATAAAATCAGAAACCTTAAAATTATTAGAAGAAAAGGTAGAGAATATACTCCAACACATAGACATTGACAAGCATTTCCTTAGCAAGACCCCAGTTGCCCAAGAAATGGCACCAAGAATCAATAAATGAGATTACACAAAACTAAAAGGTTTTTATATAGCAAAGGAAGTAACTAACAGAGTAAAGGAGGAGCCCATAGAATGGAAGACAATCTTTGCATCCTACACAGCTGATAGAGGACTAATTTATAGAATATACAAAGATCTTAAGAAATCAAACACCAAAATAAAAAAGAAACCCAATAAATAAATGGACAATGGAATTGAACAGATGGTTCTCAAAAGAAGAAATATGAATGGCCAATAAATATATGAAAATATGCTCAATGTCTCTAGCCATTAGGGATACCCAGATCAAAACAACACTGAAATTCCACTTCACTGCAGTAAGAATGGCCTAGATTAACAAAACAAATAATAACAAATGCAGGCCAGGAAGCAGAGAAAAGGAACACTTTTATAATGTCAGTGGGACTATAAATTGTTTCAGCCTCTTTGGAAATCAATATGGAGGTACCTTAGAAAACTAAGAATAGACCTGTCATATGACTGAGCTATACCACTATTGGGAATATACCCAAAAGAAGATATGTCATCAAACCACAGGGACATATGCACTTCCAATATTGAATGCAGCACTCTTCACTATTGCAAGTGTATAGAATCAATTAAGATGTGCATTAATAGAGGAGTGGTTTTAAAAATTGTGGTATATTACTCAGCAATAAAGAAGAATTATAACATTTGTAGTGAAACAGATGGAACTAGAATACATCATTTTAAGCAAATTAACCCAGACTCAAAAAGAGAAATACCATATGTTTCTTACTCATACATGAGAGCTAAATATAACATAAAAAACTAAAAATAATTACATATATTTAGACATATAAAAAGGAACAATCATACTTATCTAAAAAGGGAAAAGAACTAGCAGATCATAAAGAAGGGAGGAGGGTATAAGTAAGGAGGAAGTTAGATTGGTGAAGGGGAGTGGAAATAATGTAGAGGAGTAAAGAGGGAGAGGAAAATCTCAAAATATAGGATTCAACTGTATAAACATGTGGGAAAAAAGTGGGTGAGAGGAAAAGAAAAAGAAAAAAATCAATGAGAATATAACCCCCCCATTTTTTCCTGGCATCACATAACCTAATATGTTGCTTTATCTTTATGTATGTATGTATGTATGTATGTATGTATGTATGTATGTATGTATTCATTTATGTTACTGGAGAACTGAACCAAAGACCTCTCAAGTGCTCTACCACTGAGCTGCACCTTGGCACTGCTCTTTTATTTTTATCTTGAGACAAAGTCTCTAAATTATCCAGGCTGTTTATGGCCTTGAACTTGTGATCCTCCTGCCTCTGCCTCCTGAGTCCCTGGGATTATAGGCACGCACTACCATGTAACTATGTGATTACTTAGTTTGAATAACTATATTCAGTCTTAGAAGTCCTATGAGTTCCTTGTGTTGAATATATTATAAAGCAGAACATTGTCAAAAAAGAGGTGATTTAATTCTATCATAAATTGGGATTATAAATAATATTACAGTGCAATATAAATCCATAGATAGTAAAAGAGTAGAATAAAAGGAAAGAATTGGAAAATTTAGTGGAATTTTAGGGATACTGATGTATAGGCATTTCTAAATTGCTCATTTATTTAACACATACTCATTGAAAGTGCTTAAAAATAGTGAATTATTTTATTTGAAAGAGTATTTGTTTTTCTGTATAACAAGTCAGTCCCCAAATTTAGTGACTTGAAATAATGATTATGTATTATCTCATAGCTTCTGTAAGTCAAAAATTCTGGCTGTGATTTGTTGAGAATCTCCAGCCCAGAGTCTTTCATCAAGCTGCAGTGAGAAGTTGAGGGTGGCGGTGCACTCATGTAATACCAGTACTTGGAATGCTGAGGCAGGAGGATCATGACTTTGAAGTAGCCTAGGCTACATAATACGTTCAAAACCAGCCTGGACTATAGAGCAAGACCATGTTGCAAACAAAGAAACAAACAACAACCAAAAGATGCAGTGAGGTTGCAAACAAAGAAACAAACAATGACAAAAAGATGCAGTGAGGTTGCCAGCCAGGTTTCAGTTGTCTAAAGCTTGACTAAGGGAGTTGAGTCTGGAAACTAGTTATTTAGTCAGATCAACTTTACTGAGGTATTTGATTCTATTTTGTTTGGTTTTCTACCAATATCAGGAAGTGTTTTATTAATTCAAAGCCAATGATTCTAGTTTTGATTTTAAACCTAAACTGTGTATGCCTCAGTTGGAATCAAAATTTAATACTTTTATTTTTCAAGAGATTGAAAATCATTACAGACATGTCTTTGGTGTGTGAAGAGGAATAAATAGGTGTTGTGACCTTATATTCATTATATGGTGGTATCCTTGATTAGCTTTTCAGAGGAGTGATTATATCTCATGAGCAGTCCCTTTGAATTTTCTTCAAGAAGTGGTAGGTGGCTATTTCAACTTTTTTTAATGTTCCTGCTCCATTTAGCTAAGGCAGAATATGATTATGCTCAGAACTTTGTTGGATCTGGAAATTTAGACCTAGATCTCATTTTGGGGTAGGCAGCATGGAAAACCAAATTTTACTAACTTACAGCAGTTTCTCTTGGCTTTCCTATCGACTGCTCTTTTGTATTATTTTTACTTTATTGGCATCTTAAGGAGGAGGGATTCTGGATTAATTGGATTTAAAATGATAAGTTCATTCACGTTTTACCTTGTTAAATATTTTCTGGATGTATGAAAGGTAGAAGGAGAAACAACACAAGAAAAAAAAAGTGTGTTTAGTGACTCATATTTTATGTTTTGTGAAACATGATATTAAACCTTGCCATAACCCTAATTCCTCTCATTTCTCCCCCCTCCATTTAAAATTAAGTCCAGCATCTTTATCACCCACCAGACTCCACATGTCCTAATATCTGACTATCTCTTCTGTTCCCACATTCTGCCTTGGAAACATGGCTGAAGCTATTCAGAGCTACTTTTCTTCTAGCCCACAAGCTTTTCTTCTAGTTCAATCCTATCTCTCAAGACCTTAAAGCACATTGCACCAAGAAAACTATGACTCACTCTTTCTCCTCCTTCTGACTCTAATTAGAGAGGCTTCCCACCAAGACCTATCTACATTCTTAATCTCTGCTAACCACTAGCCCTGCTTTCTTGATTTTCCTTCCTCACCCTCCCATGCCCACATGGCAAGTAAACAGACCAACACTTTGATATCGCGTTGCCTGGTTCTATTGAATCGCTTTGTCTTATATTTGTAGGATTTATCATTATTTAAAATGTAACCAATGTATTTGTTTGCTGGTATGTTTTTTTCCTTATATTCTGCACGTTTATTTTATCTCTTTCACTGGAATGGGAGCTCCAATAGTACAGGGATCTTATTTTGTTCACCACTGAATCTTTGGGACCTGCATCATAATATCCAAGTTCCATATTTCTTATGATGTGTCAAGCAATTAGTGCTTTCTGTGTATTTTCTTAATTAATTCTTTCAACATCACTTGGACCTAAATACTTTTTTCAAGTTCAGCTTTGCAGATAGAGAATCTGAGGTGTAAAGATATCGCACAACTAGTCAATGTCACATAGCTCAAAAATAGTGGTACATTGGTTTAATCTGGCTTCAGTGATGGGACTATTAACCACAGTATTGCTTACCCCATAATAATTGCTCAATAAATGGCATTAAATTCAGGAAAATGAATACATAGGAAATATTTTTAATAAAGAAATTTAAGTTCTTGCTTGAGGACATGTTCCAGCTCTGCTATTTACTTGGTAAACTTTTTTCTTTCTCTAATCCTACTATTTCATCTTTAAAACACAAGCATCATAATGTCTGCATAAGGAATTATATCAATTAACTAATATAATATACATAAAAGCCAACACTGGGAAATGCAGATGATACATCACTTCATGAGTCAAATCTAACATTGGATTTTACTCTAATTATACGTCTGTTCAGTTTCATGGATACTGGTAGTAGATAGGAGATTTCTAGGTCAAAGACAATGAACTTTGTTACTCAGACATAATGAAAGGCATGAACACCTATATATTTACATTAGCAGCCCTTGTCTCCAAGAGCCATGGTGGAAAATCAACAAAGGGACACAAAGAAATGACCAGACAGATGTTACACATGCAGTAAGCTTTCATTGCAGCTGAGCAATAAGCCTGAAAAATCTGTACTTTTAAAGCAAGAAGTAAGAAACCTTGTGTTTTATTTATTTATTTTTGGTGATGCAAGATGTGGAGAGATAGTACCTTTCACTATCAAATGGCATTTCAAAGAGTTCGCAAAAGCCATTTACTCACTGAATATATAATCCTGAAATTGGTTATACCCAACAAGATATAGAAATGGGAGAGATTCATGAATGAATGTCTTCCAACAAGACCTTAGCCCATTGCACAGAGGAAGAGAAAATATTTTTGTTGGAAAAATATGTCATTTTTTCCTCCTTATATTGTGTATCAACTAACTCCAATAACATAATTTAATCACATATTCTTTATAGGTTATTTATTTCCATTTTAATAGCTATTTTGATTAAAATGTAGATATACATGCATATGTAGAAAAATACAAACACATTTATTTGTCAGCTTAACTATAAGTATAGATAGTCCCCAATGTGTGACCTTTTGACTTACAATTTTCTTTTTCTTTTACAATGTTATGAAAGCAATATGTGGTTAGTAAAAACAACACAGCAAGTTTTGAATTTTGATATTTTCCCAAGCAAGTAATATCCCATACTATACTCCTTCATGATGCTGGTCTGTGACATTGAGCCTCAGCTCCCAGCCAGCCATTCAATCCTGATTATGAACTATCCATACTTTACAATGTATTGTATTGCTAAACTATGAGGTTTTATAGATTAGGTTTATGAAATGCATATTCAACTTATGATATTGTCAACTTATTTTATGTTTTGAAATAAGGTCTTGTTATGTAGCTCAGGCTGGCCTCAGCCGCATGATCTTCTGCCTCAGCTTCCTACTGACAAATTGTGCTGGAAAGCGTCTATACTTCCACCTGAAATTGTAAAAAGGAATGTAATATAAAACTCTAACATAATCTATAAGTCAGGGCATTGCTTATGTCATTTCCAGGTAATATAATAGGGTGAAAATATTTATTTTTAATAAAACAAAGTTGCTTTTCATTACCAGCTGTTTTGGGAAGTAGAAGACTCATTCATTGTACTAATCTGTATAAATGTTTATTTTTAAACAAGTATTGCCTCCTGTTTTTACCAAATATTAAGGGAAATATGCCAAAAGAATACACTAATGCATGGAACAGAGAGTTTGATAATATATTTTTCCTCTCCACACTATTAGAAATTTTGACCATAGTTACCATAATGAATTTTTCATGTCTTACATTATTTTCTAATATTCTCTGGCTCTGTTGTCTTGGGCAAATTATACAGGATATAGAAATGTTAGCTAGTATTATTCTAAGAAGGAAATTGTTGGGTCATTTTTTTCGTATCTCCACTTGAATCTTATGAGTTTTTGAAACAGCAGAGTTCACACAGCCAATTTCAGTAAAAGCTTTTGAGTATTTTGTAAAGAATAAGAGCTAATCCATCTTCAAAGACACATTTATCTTTTGGTCTTACTGAGTCTCTAAGAAGCCTATAAATGCTATTTGAAAACCTAGAGGAATGGACATTATTCCAAAAGATGAGTAATGCACTTCTTACCCACAAACAAATGAACAACTATGAAGCAGGCATTTGTTGGCTAAATTAGGATGAGGACTTTATAAGTACAGTAGAAAGTTTGTAACTAATTAGGCTCATTTAAATCCATTACTTAATTGTTAACTAGGCTAAAAGAGAAGAGAGAAAGTTCACTCATGCCCAATTAAGATGAAATTTTGAAATGGGCAATTCCAGAAAAGCTCAGTTTTATAGAATATTATATTCATCACTTTAAAACTAATTATTCTTAAGTTCCTTTGCAGAGAAAGACAATAAAATAAAATTCAATGTTTGTCTCTACCAAGAAAAAATATTACTATTATAAAAATGAACCAAATACAAAAGCATTTAGGAATGTGTGAATTTTCATTATTTAGACAGTGAATATAGAATGATGCCAAAATTGCGTAGCTATTTGATTTTGTAGAAAAAAAGAATCTAAAGAGTCCTGTTTATGTCATGCGCCCTTATTTATATTAGCTTAAGAGTTTTTAATCTACTTCTGCTCAGCAAAAATATCTATATTGCATAATTTAATAATTCCAAAACTGCATATTCACATACTTGTACTTATCTTTGAAGACTATATGTTACTGGATGTTTTTCTCTCTCCACCTCTCTCTCTCTCTACATACACACACACACAAACACACACACACACACACACACACACACACACACGACACAAGTTTAAGAAAATTATTCATTACTAAGATTTTTCCATTCTACTTAATTCTTTCCATTTAGGAAATGATTACTAACTTTGTGTATTTAAAAATAACTAGAGTTTTATTTGATGTCTTAAGCCTGCATTTTTTGGAAAAACCACAAAATGAAACCTACCATGCATTTGCTTGCTGTCAGATAACATTTTTACAATGATGGATGTAATTCCTTTGTTATGTATCTATGCCTGAGTTCATTTTAGTCAGGTGAGTCTGAGTCACTTTATGTTAATGTCAAAATGAGGGCTGAGTCCATGAATTCTACCTCATTACACACTGTAAAACTGATCAAATTTACTTTAATTCTGGTTCATTTTTAGTAAAACCTGGTTATTAATTGATAACAAATAAAGGAAATAGATTTCTAAATTACAGCTTGATGAACTTTATGAAATTGTTGTGGTTAGGTGCCATCAAGTAGGTATATGACTCATAGTGACCCTGTGTACAACAAATGAAACACTACTGTCGTGCTTCTCTGCTATTCATAGGGTTTTCATGGGCTGATTTTTTTTTGGGGGGGGCGGGGTATGGGTGTTTGGGTCCTTCTCCTACAGCACCTGATGTTTCCAGGCAGTCTCCCATCCAAGTACTAACCAGGCTCAATCCTGCCTAACTTCTGAGATCTGATAAGATCGGATGCCACAGTGCTGCAGGCCTTCATGAAATTACAAACTCTATAAACAATTAAATAAAAATACAGAATGTTATTATCATTCCATAGTCTTTCTCCCCATTGCCTGCTCCCTTACTAAGGGAAAGTGATCATTATTCTGACTTTTGGCATCAGATATTAGTTTGTCCTGTTTTTTAAATTTATATAAATGAAATTATATATATATATACATACATATATGTATATAATATATATGTATATATTATATATATGCATATATATGTCATATTTTTTTTCCTTTTTGTGGTACTTAGTGTTTGAACCCAGGGTCTCACCGATATTTTGCAAATGCTCTAAAACAGGGCTACACCTCCAACCGATTTATTTTATCTTTTTTATTTTGAGACAAGGTCTTGTTGAGTTATGCAGGCTGCCTCTGGCTTGAAATTCATAATTCTTATTCATCAATCAGCCTTCTGAATTGCTGGGATTACAGGCATGTGCCACTGGACCCAGCTGTGTCTGGCTTCTTTTTCTCAGCATTATATCTATAAAATTCATGCACATTTTTGTGTGTATAATTAGTTCATAATTTTCATCTCTATGATTTTCTGCTGTAAGAATGCACTTCAGTTTCTTTTCTTATAGACAAAACTTGCACTGTTTTCAATTTGGAGCTCGTATAATGTTACTACAAATATTTTCAAATATTATTTGGTGCTAATATATGTCACATATGTACAAAAGGAATTATTAGATTTTAGAGTATGGACAGCTGAGGTTTAACTCAGGTGATAAAGTACTTGCTCTGCACACTCTGAGGCTGTGGGTTTGTTCTCCAGTACTGCAAAAACAGGAGATAGGCCTGGCAGCACGCTCCCTCCCCAAATCCCCAATCAGCCATTGAAAACTTATGCTTCTGAAAACTAGACCTTGAATAAGGGAGACAGGAAAAGAATTGATGCTTTTGGATTATGGTGCTAGAGATGAATATTGAATATGCCATGGAATGCCAAAAAACAAACAGATCTGCTCTAGAGGAAGTGCAACCAAAGTGTTCCTTGGAAGAATTGGTAGACTGCATCTTATATATTTTGAACATGTCAGGAGACACCAAACCCTGGAGAAAAACATTGTGTTTGGGAGAGTGGCAAGTCAATAAAAGAAAGGAAGACTCTCATCTACATGGATTCACACAGTGTCTGCAACAATAGGCTTAAACATAAAAAAGATCATGTGCATGGCACAGAATCACAGAGTGTTTCATTCTGTTGTAGTAAGATTGCTATGAGTTGGACCCGATTAGATGGCACCTAACAGCAACAACAAAAGCATGAACAATTTGAAATTAATTAGACTACCAAATAATGTACAACAGAACAAAATCCTACCCAACACTGTGTCATGCACACAATCATTTTGTGTTTGAGCCCATTGTGGCAGCCATTGTGTTTCTCCTCATTTTGAGTCATGCCACATCGGCAAAACGAGGTCCCAGGGACATTACTTCACTCCTGTCTTTAAGGTCAACTCTATTTTAAGTAGGCAACTTTGCCCTAGTCATTCCCTGAATGCCTTCTGACTTGAGGAGGCTCATTTTACGCACTATATTTGAGAGTGCTTCTCTGCAGTTCAAAGGGTTTTCAATGGCTACTTGTTTCTGGAATGGACCTCTATGACTTTCTTCCTACTCTGTGTTAGTCTGGAAGCTCAGCTGAAACCTGTCTATCATGGTGTCCCTGCTGGTATCTGAAATTCCAGTGACATAGCTTTCAACATCACAGCAACAAGGAATCCCCCACAGCACAACAAGCTGACAGACACATGGGGGATGAATAATATAGCAAAAAGTAATATGTTGCTGTTGTTGATAGGTGCCATCAATTTGGGTCCAATTCATAGTGACCCTCATAGAGTTTTTTGTTTTTGTTTTTGTTTTAGAAATTTTTAATGTACATCATAATGTGATTCATTTTGACATGCTTTTCATTGTGACAATTTTCATATATGCAATTTGATAAACATTATTCATATAGGTTACCCCTTACCCTCCCCTATGTTTCCCCCCCTACCCCCCTTCCCATCTAAGTTTCCCATCCAAGTCTTCTCTATCTTTTACTATGTAGTATTTTTCTATATGTCCTTGGGTTCCATTTCTGTTTAAGATAGAAACTTTTCCTGTAGTGGTCTTTGTTTTTATCTTGTTAGAGCAATTACATACGATTTCTAGTCATAGAGTTTTCAATGGCTGATTGTTTCAGAATTGCTTTGGGAGTGGATTGCTATGTCTTCTCCTGTTTTTGTGGCACTAGGGATCAAACCTCAGAGAGGGCAGATCAGCACTGTACCAACTGAGCTAAACCTGAGCCCATTAAGTAATATAAATAATATAGAAATACTTCCTGCAAATCATTTCATTTCAAATATAATAAGCAACACAAATTTTAAAAATGAGACAAAAATATTATGCACACACTTCACTAACAATGAACAGAAGCAAGCAAAAAATATCCAATAAGCAGATGAAAAAGTGCATTATTAGTTACTAAAAATAATGAGATAGACTTTAAACAATAATTCAAACAATAATTGCCAAAAGTGACAATGAAATATTGTTAAAATTGTATAGCAACTGCAGAGCCTGGAGAAATAGAAACTATATAACCGCTTGAGGAAATTATCTGATAGTTTAATTAATTTCAAATTGTTCATACTCTTGTTGTTGTTGTTAGGTGCTGTTGAGTTGGGTCCAACTCATAGTGATCCTATGTAAGGAACAAAAAGCTCTCTGACATTGTACCCCTTCTCTGCTAGTCATAGTCATAGGGTTTTCAATAACTAATTGTTTGGGAGGGGCTGGGATTTAGCTCAGTTGGTAGAGCACTGCACTGCAGTCTCTGAGGTCTTGAGTTCAATTCCCAGCACCACAAAAATGGGAGAAGGGCCTGGCAATCCACTCCCAAGGCAATCCCAAAACAGTCAGCCATTGAAAACCCTATGAGGGTCACTATGAGTCGGATACCGACTTGACAGCACCTAACAACAACAACAACAATTGTTTGGGATTGTTTCGGGAGAGGGCTACCAGGTCTTTCTCCTATTTTTGCTGTACATAGAGTGTGCAGAGCAAGCGCTCTTCCAACTGAGCTAGACCCCAGCCTGTGTGGTATTATACTTGCCTGTAAATCATTTGATCGTATACATATATGTCTGTTTTTCAAGTTCCTAATCCATTCCAGGGGTCTGGTTTTCCTTTTTTGTGTGTGAATATAATAAATTGAGTCAATATTTCTTTGTGGCTTACAAGGTTGAGTCTTATCTTCTTCAAAATATTCTTTAAAGTTCTTGGCCTTTTGCATTTCTTTGTAAGTTTTTTAATCAACTTGTCAATTTCTACAAACCTAAAAACAAATCTATGTCTAGACTTTGGGAATCTATTGACTATTTAGATAAGTTCAGAATAAGAAACATCTTTAAATACTGAAACTTCTAACAGAGTAATAAGCAGTATTCCTATGTTTACTTAGATCTTCTTTAATATTTCTGAGGATGTTTTCTAGTTTTCTGTATAGAGAACTTCTACAATTCTCAAGAGGTATCTCCAAGCTCTTTGATGATTTTTAATGTATTATACATGTTATTTGGGACTGGGATTTAGCTCAGTTGGTAGAGCGCTGTGCTGCAGTCTTTGAGGTCCCGAGTTCAATTCCCAGCACCCAAAAAATGGGAGAAAGACCTGGCAATCCACTCCCAAGGCAATCCCGAAACAGTCAGCCATTGAAAACCCTATGAGGGTTTTCTCGACAGCACCTAACAACAACAACATACGTGTTATTTGACATTTCATTTTTGATGTTGGTATCATATATGAATGCAACGGATTTATGTTAAATTTTTGCAACTCAAATTTCTAAAGGCAAGTATTAGTTTGTGTAATATATTCAAACTAGTTTGAATTTTCTAAGTATACTCTTATATTCTATGCATATAATGGCAATGTTATTCCCTGGGTCTTATGGATTTTAAAGTATGTGTGCATGCTTTGTCTTATTGTACTTTCAATGTTTTCCTATGTAGTACTGAATAGAAGTGGTGAAAAAGAACATCCTGCTCTAGTTTTGTATCTTAGAAAGTAAGTTACTGAAAACTTGGCATTAAGTATGGTATATGCTTTTTGGATTTTATAGATAACATTTATTAGACTAAAAAAACCACTTCTGATTCTAAATAGAGCAATATTTCTACTGAATACAAAAATAGCTTGAAAAATTACAAAAATCATATTTCTGAAGGAATCAGAGGATGAAGAAACAATGAGATTTAAAGGGATTAAAACTTCAGAGAGGACAGAACAGTTCGGAAGTGAATGTCGATTTGCAACTGCCATTTCCAGCCTGCATTTATCAAGTCATAGTTGGCAAAAGTTGAGATCACTGGGGTGGCTCAGGCTTTGGACTCTTCCACGGTAATAAGAGGTTGGAGTTCAGCTCAGTTGGTAGAGTGCTGCTCTGCACGGTTCTATCCCCAGCTCCACTAAAATGGGAGAACAACCTGGCAGCCCAATCCCCCTGAAACAATCAGCCATGGAAAACCCTAGGAGGGTTGCCATGAGTCAGACCCAACTTAATGGCATTTAACTACAAGGGGAATAAGACATCAGGAGAGGTTTCAGTAGTAGTACAAGGGTAGAGTGACAAAATTAGAGACTTGTGGTATCTAAAACACGGAGTTGGGCTTCTCAAGCCACCTGCTCATGTTCTAAAGCTTGAAGGAGCAAGAGACTGAAAAATTAAACCAAAATATTCCTAAAAGTTCAGCCAAGTTTCCTACCATCTATGAGGACTGGGGATTCAATGGTACCTTTCACACTCAGTCCAAAACCTATAAGGGCCACTTCTTAAGGAACAAAGGTGAACCAAAGGGAAGATCAGCCCTAAGGACAGGAAACAGCCTCTTCCATGCTCAGTCTTTGGTTGGATGATGATCAACCTCCCAATCTCTGTCCTTATGGAAGACTCAGTAACACCTTCCTGGTGGATGTTACATTGTCTGATGCCCCTAGGTTTTAATGGTAAATAAGTAACCCTGGCATCCAATTCTGCCTGATCTTGGAAGCTAAGCAAGGTTGGCCTGCTTAGTCTTTGGATGAGAGACTACCTGGGAATACCAGGTGGTGCTGTAGGCTAGGGAGAAGGACTTGACAACCCAGTCCCAAAACAATTCCCCACTGAAAATTCTATAAATAGCAGAGAAGCACTGACAATAGAGCTGGGAATGGCACAGTGTCAGGGAGTGTTTCATTCTGTTGTATGCAGTGCTGCTATGAGTCGGACCTGACTTGACGGCACATAATATCAACAAGAAATAACATATAGTTAGAAATCATTAGACTTATACAATGGAAACATATAACTAATGTCACAGACCTAGACATACACTGCATAATATGTGTGTACATATATATGTATACTGTATGTACCTATATAGAAGGCAATCCCGAAACAGTCAGCCATTGAAAACCCTATGAGGGTCGCTATGAGTCGGATACCGACTCGACGGCACCTAACAACAACAACAACATGTACCTATATACTGTATATATGTTTTATACATATATACATACACATGCATACATGTAACAATAGTTGACTCAGATTTTCAGGTTAGCTGATGAACTCTTAAAATATACAAAGTCAACACACTCAAAATGTAGAAAAGGAGGATAAAATGGATTAAAAATGGAGAATTTCAATAGATTGTTGTTGTTTTTGTTGTTGGGTGCCGTCGAGTCGGTATCCGACTCATAGCGACCCTCTGTACAACAGGGGAAACACTATTGTCAGTGCTTCTCTGCTGTTCATAGGGTTTTCAATGGCAGATTGATTTTTGGGAGGGGGTTGCCAGGTCCTTCTCCCAAGCCTACAGCTTCTGGTGTTCCTAGGCAGTCTCCCATCCAGGTACTAAGCAGGCCCGACCCTGCTTAGCTTCTGAGATCTGACGGGATCGGATGCCACAGAGCTACCGCTGCAGGCTTCAATAGATTAGACACTATAAATAGATTTAGAGTAATATTCTAGAACAAAAATTATGACATATGATATTAAAAACTCAACTGGTAAGATTACTAAGAATTCAACAGAGAAGATAACAAGATTTCTGAACTAGAGAGAAAGTCAATATAAAATACAAGGAATGAACAAAAATATAGTGAATGTTTAAATACAAATTTATTACAGTAAAAGTTATATTGCCAATAATCCCCCTCAAAATATTCCCCTGTCTTTGAATATATCCTTACCACTTTCTGAAACAGTTCTGGTAATATGTCTTTTAGTATAAAAATTTCTTTTTAAATTTAAACATTCCCCATATATTTTTATCACATTTCATATACAAACTAGAGCACAGAGAACAAATGGTGGAGAAAAAAATGCATTTTAGAGATCTGTAATTGGAGTCCCAAATGAAGTGAGAGGGAAGAGTGAGATAAGCATCATTTGGAGGAAATGTATTGGTGAATGTATTATTCTTTTTACATTACTATGTGTCTTAAGACTTACTGATGAAATGGTGTGAGGTTTGAAATGACATTATTCTAGTGAGATAAAAAGTCTTTTATTTGAAATATCAGCAACCTTTTGAATGTGAGGTAAATATTAATTTACTGCATTAGAAATTTATAATTTGAATTTTTTTAGCTGAACAGAATTGCAAGTATACTTTACTTCCAACCCCTTTATTTTATTTCTGAGGTCTCAAGAGAATTTAAATACTTGCCTAAGACTCTAAAAGAGATAATGACTGAATTTTCCACTTGATTCTATATATGGAGACACTATCATAGTGCCTTCTTACCAATGTGGCCCTATTCATTGGAAGGAAAAAGCAAATATTTTCTTCTTTACTCTGCAAGGTATTTAGCTGTGTACTAAAAATAAGAGAGAGAGGATACTTTGAGAAATGATTTCCTGGTTTTTCTCAATTATCTAAATTGACCTAATTAAACTTATTGTAATATTATCAGTCAGGTCCTGGAAGTTCCAAGTTTTTTCTTGTTCCATTAAATGTATACCATGAAATCAATGTTCCTAATCCTGTGAATTTTATAAACCCTGCCTCATTTTTAATTCTATATATGTATTACTTACAGTCAGAGATAACCAAGGCTTTATCTCATAATATATCATTAGTTTTCTTCTCTACTGAAAGTCAGAATGTGAATGCCAACCCTCTAGCTTTTAGAAGCCATACAATTATCTCATCTCTCTGAGCCTCAATTTCTTCACATGTAAACCCAGCATAATGACCCCTATTTAATTGAATTTCACTGTACTCATACAATTTTATATTTCTCAAATATTTTATGCTAAAAATTTATTACTTTTTAGTTACTAAATTAATTTACAAGTACATGACTCATTCTCACTTTAGGCAGATGTGAAAGAAATTACATTAAATTATAAAAATAAATCATTGGAGTAAGACCACCAAATATGGTCCATGAACCAAGTTCTGCCAATCATTTATTTTTGTAAATAAATCTTTATTGAAACTCAGTCATATCCATTTGCTTATGCATTAGATATAACTGCTCTCCTAGTGCAATGGCAAATGAAATCAAATAGTTACAACCAAGTTGTGATAATGCATAATGCCTAAACTCTTTATTATCAGGCCTTTCACAGAAATAATTTACTGACTCATGACTTAGAATATTGTTTTGTATAGCAATGCATGTTAATTATTGATGTAAATAAGTTGTTTTCCCCAAAACAATACATACTTCATTATCCTTCTTAAATACTTACTGATAAGTTTAATTGTTATTTAGGAAAATCACTATATATAAGCCAATTTTTATGAATTCTACATTTAAAGGTCAGTTTTGCTAAACTTCAAACCTACTAGTACACTCCTTTTTCTGTGAAGACAAATTTCTGATATGTTATTTCATAATTTAAGAATAGCAATTTTGCAGAGCTGGAATAAATACATTCTGAATGGGAATTAATGATTTATTGAGCTTAGAGAAACCTACTAAGGCTAGCTTGAGCTATTGTTTATAATATGGATTTCTTTTCTAACAATCCTCCTAAGTCAAGAAGATTTCCTCATACAAATAAAATATTAAAAAATAAACAGCATTTTCTTTGTTCTGCTGTATATAAGAAGATTAAACATAGCACTGTTGTTTCATTTAGATTAGTTAATGCAAAGGATTGCAGAGGGAGAAGATGTGTTTTAGAAGGGATGTGGCAATTTCTGTCTATAGTAAGAAAAAAAGAAGCTATTCCTTCTACTTGAAACTAAAACTGTATATAAAGGAGGAGCTAGCTAGGAGATGATAACTGGGCAAAGCTTGTATAACCAGAAAAGTTCAGAAATCCCTTTTCCTCATGCTATTCCCAGAAACCACCATTTAAAATTGTTCCAATTAATGTTGGATCATAACCAATATGGAGCCATCAAAGGATTATTGTAATATTCTACACCAATAATAAGTGCCAAAATGAGTCACTAGACATCTGTATTTAAATGCTAAGGAAGCATGTCTTAGGTTTTTATTTCCAAACTTAGGTTGTAATTATGATACATGATTTCTCATTATGCATAGGCAGGGCATTTAATACATGTTCAGTAAATAATTGCTTAGTGAGTAAGAACTAAATAGCTCAGGTTGCATAGTAAAGAAATTTGACTAGATGGGGAGGAATTTCAGTAATGAAAGATCCATCATGATTATAGAAAAATATCAGCATAATATGAAGCATGACCCTTACAATGGAAATCTTAGTACTCTTTGATAGAAAGGGACAGACTACAGAGCAAGCAGTAAGAATGAAAAATAATAAAAAAAGATCACGAGAAATAATGCATAGGAAAAATCATCAGAACTGTGAGATTAATTCAATATGGAGTATGGATTAAAAAGTCCATCAAGGAGCCCCTCATTCCCACTGTATATAGGGGAAAATGTATCTCACAATAATGTAAAAAAGTCACTGATGATTGGAGAATGATGGAGAGCTCCAAGATAAATTCAGATCCAATGAAGAAAGGAGAGTCTTAGGCTGATCCTTAGGATTTGGAAGCAGGAGGAAAGAGTAAGATATATTAGATATGTGCAGGTGGCAAAGATATGAAACCATATATTATTGGAACCCAAGAAAATAGTTTCAAGAAGTTCCATATAGTTCTGACATTGTCAAAAAGCCCCAAGGAAAGGGGACTCTATCCAGTAGTTATAATATCATGGGCAACATTCCCAATAACCATGTCAGTAAAGTACTGAGAAGGGACCCATGTCAATCTAAGGTATGAGCACATGGAAAGTAAATGAAAGTGATCACGACACACACATGTTCAAGAAACTTCACTGCTAAATAAAAAAGATGGTGGCTCTAGAAAGTCACAGCATATTTTCCTTTACTTATGTTAGAACAAGCTGAACATGTTTTCCTACAGGAGATTGAAAGCATATAAAGAATAAAACCAGATGCAATGGTATGCACCTATAATCCATTCCTGTGGACCTGGAAGGCTGAGGCAGGAAGGGATTGTGGGGGTGGGATTTGATCAAATTCTGCTCTGATTATGGACTAGAGATATTTCAAATACTGCTGTTGGGATATTTGGATGTCCCCAGTGGGGGGACGGAATCCTTCAAAATGGACTATGCAATGAAACTACAGTGTTTGACTGGATTGTAATAAATGCAAACACTAACACCCTAAGGAAGGGGAACTCCTGATGAGGGTGTTTAAGACCACTAAGGGTCCTTGCTCTGGCCACAGGCTATGTTTGAGACATACCACCTTAGAAAAATAATCTTTCCTAACCTTATGTCCCCTTGGAAGAATCCCAGTGTCCCCTCTGAGTTATTAATTCTCTTTAATTGAGAACTGATTTCTGCCTCTTAAAATGGTTTGGAAGGAGACATGACACTCTCAGTGTTTCCTCCAAATGCAAAACAGTCAGATTCAGTAAGTAAAAAGGCAACATAAAAAGAAGAAAGTTGAGAGCTTACTCCATTGTCAAATCAGCAGGCAGTAGATTAAAATGGCAGAATGGCTGAGAAAACTCCTCTGAGTTAAATAATTTGCTTCTTTTCTACTATGGGGATGCCTTCTTCAAGATGTTAGCTAGGTCCAAGATTCCTGTTCTTGAGGCTACAAGGCAGGAAAGAATTGCGATGTAGCATGCTGCCCAGCTGACACAGACCAGTACTTCTATTCTAGTAGCTCCTATATGGTTTTGTCTAAGTCTCATATTTATCCTTAATTATTTCCTATAATTAAAAAGAGAGAATAAAAACTATGATAGTAACCTTTGCTTTAATCAAAGCTTCATCTTCCTTCCTAGCAAGTTAGGAGCTTGCTGGAAATAGGAAAAGCATACACATAGAATTGCTTCCACTGTTTCTCTTATTTATTACCAGTGTATACTACAGGGTCTTTTGTCAAAGCATAAAGAGAACTTCTGATAGCATTGCTCTGCTCACTTCAGTTACAATTAAGTATCTTTCTACCGAAGCTTCCTTAATAATCAATGGTTTGTGAGTTCAACATCAACATCCTGTGTCCTCCAGTTAAATCTGGGTTATGATCTTGTTTCATGTAACTAAGGGTCTCCAGCCTTGGCTTATTAGCTAATTAAATTAAGTCTCTCTTAAGGTTTAGTTTTTACCTAATGCCCTAAATGATTTCTGTTAAATTTACCAAACAAGTTAGGAATACAAAGAAAATTATCTTTAGAATATAAAATACTGAAGAAAATTCTAAACTGAAATTGACTTCAAAATAAAATTCCATGTTACATTTTTATGATTCAATAAATATTTCCTATGTGCTTCCATATGTAAAGGTAATACAGTATTACAATTTAATTAACTCATCCTTTGTTTTGTAGTGATGCCGTCTCTTGATTAAAAAATTTTAATACAACTAATTTTTTTTATTTCCTAAAAACTCAGAGAAAAACCATCAGTTCGGCCCGGTAGGCATATCCATGCAGCTGTTATAAGGAAAGTGTGAATTTCAGGCTGTCACAGAGATTACCTGGATTGAAATAAGCCTTTCAGTGTTTATTCAGTCATTTTTAAAAACTACTTTTCCCTCCCATAATTGCCCTCAACTGAGGCTTGTAGAAATAAAAATACAGAATTCGCTTTTTAATACATCACTTTCAAGCTTAAAATGTTTTATGAAAAAATGTACTTGAGGACCATATCCAAACATACTCCTGATATTTATTAAAAGCAAAAGTCATGGGATAATAGAATTTTGAAAATGAAAAGAATGTGAGAAATAATTTTGGTACGACATTCTCTCCACCTCAAAAATTACCTGTACATTATCCTTCTAGGAAGATCACAAGTGTTAAGTATTTAATTTAGTCATTTCTTTGCTTATTCCCTGATTTCCACAAAATACTGGGTAACATTCCAAGCTCTTGAGGTCATCAGTGAATGAAATAGCTAAAGATTTCTGCCTTTTTTGAAGCTCATGTTCTAGTTGGTGGTGGCAGATGATCAAATACATATATAACAAAAAGTTAGTTATATAGCATGTCAGAAAGCAAAATATGTTATGGAAACAAAAGAGGGGGAGTAGAGTCAAGGAAGGAGACTGAGAATATCAGTGTCAAGCTGTTGTTAAATGTCCTCTAGTCTAGTGGACTCAGTGATTCTCATAGGTTTGTCAATGGCTGAATGTTTTGGGATTACTTCTGGAGTGGATTGCCAGGTCCTTCTCCCATGTGTGTGGTAGAGTACCAAGCTAAACCTCAGCCATACTGCCAGGCAACAGGAGCATAATATAGTTTTCAATAGGGTCGTTAGAGCAACCGTCTCTGTGAATGGTTAAGAAAGAGCCAAGGAGAGAAGGCAGTGAGCCAGAACAACGTCTGGGAAAAGCAACCTGTCAAGGGTAATCTGTACCATAAAGTGGAAGCATGCCTGATGTGCTTTGTTGTTGTTACTAGGTGCCATCGAGTCAAGTCCAACTCCAACTCATAGGGACCCTATGTACAGCAAATTGAAACACTTCCTGATTCTGTGCCAGGCACACGATCTTATTTATGTTTAAGCCCATTGTTGCAGACACTGTGTCAATCCATCTGGTGGAGGGTTTTCCTCTTTTGCGTTGACCTGCCACTCTCCCAAACATGATGTCTTTCTCTAGGGATTGATTTCTCCTGACTACATGTCCGAAATATGTAAGATGCAGTCTGGCCATTCTTGCTTCCAAGAAGCACTCTGGTTGCACTTCCTCTCGGACAGATCTGTTAGTTCTTTTGGCAGTCCACAGTATATTCAATAGACATTTCCAGCACCATAATTCAAAAGCATCAATTCTTTTCCTGTCTCCCTTGTTCAATGTCCAGCTTTCACAACCATATGATGTGACCAAAAATACCATGGCATGAGTCAGACGCACCTTCATCTTCAATGTGACATCTTTGCTTTTCAATACTCTAAACAGATCTTTTGCCACAGCTTTTCCTAGAGCAATGCGTCTTTTGATTTCTTGACTCCCGCTTCCATGGGTGTTGCTTGTAGAGCCAAGCAAAGCAAAATCTTGGACAACCTCAATCTTTTCTCCCTTAATTGTGATGTGCTTAAGGAAAGGCAAAAGTTTAGTGAGGGAATGAGAGAGCAAGGGGAGAGGTCATGGAGAGAACAGAGGATTTGGACACCCCCATAGCTCATTGTAAGCAAGCTCAGGTTTTATCCTGAGTGCAAGACTTTGAGATTTAGAATGGCGTTGTCCATCTTAAGTGTTGAAAGGAGCATACTGGCTGCTGTGTTGAGAACAGAGTGTGTGCATTCTGGGTAGATACAAGGAAACCTAAGGGTGTTTCATCACCCCAATAACAGGTTGTGGGGGTTAGATGCACTAGAGGCAGTTGGAACAGGCCTCCTTCTGGAAATATTTTGAAGAAAGAACCCAGCTCTCAAAGTCTTCCAACCAATTGCTTATGAATGGTGGCCAGAGAAGTCCTGGACAATGGCAGAGCTTGGGACCTGACCAATAGGTGTTTCTTTGTTGGGAAAGGACCTGGGGAAGAAGAGCATTTCAGCTTCCAATACATTTTGGACATGGGCATTATTGAAATTCTAGCAACAAGGGTTGGATTTGTCTATGGAAAAGTATGGTTTCATGTTTAGTGTTTGCAGCTGTCACAATTGCCTTCTATCTGCTTCCTTAAACTCTTCACCCACTTTTCCTATTCTGACATGTAAGGCTTCAAAATCTTGGGTGGTCTTTTTTTTCCCATGTCTCCTCCAAGCTAATCATCCCCATTTCTCACAATCATTTTCTCCAAAGGCAAATTATCCAGATTCTTGGTGATCTGGGTCTCTTTAGTAATGGGCCAAATTGGTACTTGAGGATTATGAGGCTCAAAATGGTACAAAGATCCTAAGACATGATCTGACCAGTAAAGAGTTCAGGGAATCTGTGTCTTTCTGAATCTTCTAGTTCTTCCTCTTTGATGCAGACTGAATGTGGGATAGTTCTGGCAGCTCAGAACATAACTTGCCTTAGAAAAGCCTCTTCTGGGGTGAAAGAAGGTACATTTACTACCACAACTTGTTTGGCATAATTTTGATCAAGCTTAGAGTCATCTATTAATTTTTAAATATACTTATCAATATTATCTTAAAATACACTCTTCCTACCAAACTATATCTTGTCTATGCTTTAAAATTGAAATGTTGCTGAGGAGCATAGAGCAAAACTTAGGTATCTCTCCTCTCCCTTCCCCAGAATTAGTAACCATTTTCAAAACTTTTTTTTATTATTAGTACTGGGGAGTTGAATCCATGGAGTCATGTATACATTGCAAGTGCTCTACCACTGGGCTGCATTCCAAGCACATTATTTATTTATTTTCTAGAGTCAGAGTCTCCCTAACTTATGCATTGCTTCTAGCCTTGAAATAGTGATCCTCCTGCCTCAGCCTCTCAAGTCACTGGGATTCCAGGCATGCTTCAGGATGCCCACCTTCATTTTCAACATTTTAATTATCTTTTTGTCATCTGCTTCAACATATCATTGTTGTTGTTAGGTGCTACCAGGTCAGCTCTGACTCATATCAACCCTATGTATAATAGAAGGAAACACTCCCTAATTCTGTGCCAGGTACATGATCTTATTTATGCTTAAGCCCATTGTTGCATACACTGTGTCAGTCCATCCAGTTGAGGGTTTTCCTTTTTTTTTTCATTGACCTGTCACTCTCCCAGGATTGGTCCCTCCTGACTACCTGTCCAAAATACATAAGATGCTGGCTAGCCATCCTTGCTTCCAGGGAGCACTCTGGTTGCACTTTTAGGACAGATCTGTTCATTCTTTTTGTAGTCCGTTGTATATTCAACATTCGTCTCCAGTACCATAATTCAAAAGCACAAATTCTTCTCCTATCTCTCTTATTCAATGTCCAAAATATCTTTACTGAAAATAAGCATGCAAAGCATCTATTGATATTTGAGATTTTAGTTATCTTATCTGATCTTCACATCTCTATCATCCAATAGATTGTGCATTTAAAAAACACTTGAATGGTGTTTTGTTTTAACTGCATAAAAATTGGCCAGTGCCAAACCTTGTGTTTAATACCTACTTCTTATTCTTTGGACATTTTTGTGAAGTTAATATATACAGAATATTTTACTTATTTTCTCCTTCAGTCCTCATGTCTTTTTTTTATCAACTCTTAAAATTGCTTTTACAGCCCATTATCCAGCCCATCTGGTCAGTTATTTACCCTGAAGACTTCTTTGTGGAGCCCTGTGTCCTCCTCCTGCCATCTGGACGGGGTGCAGTGCAGGCTGGCTGCTTCATTCCCATCTTTTCCTTATCCTGATAATTTTCTTTATCTCCCTTTTAACAAGTTTCCTACTTCCTAGCTCCCATGTCTTCATTTTTCTTGATTTTTTTTTTGTTTCAGTGAAACATATTTTACAAAAGTTTTCTTTAAAAAAAAGTGGAAGAGCAGTTCAATTTGCAAGAGTTTGATATATGAGCACTTTATTTTATCTGAGACAATTCTAAGTTTAAGTGGATATAGTATCCTGTGATGAACATCATTTCTCTGTCCAAATTTGAAGACATTTTTCATGTCTTCTAAGAATGTTGATGCTACTGTTGGAGGGCTCAAGTTATTATTGTTTCTATTCATTTGTACGTGAGTTGTGCCTTTTCTTCAATCTTCAAGAACTGATATTAGTGCTAGAGATCCCAACATTTCATGTTTATCCTCTATTTTAAAAAGTATCATTTGTATCATTCTGCTATTTCATTCCCTGTATTTGTTATTTTTCCATCTGATCTAGTTTTCAGGTAACTCTATTGATTTTAATTCCTAAAGTGCAGCTTTATTGCTTACTTAAGAAGCTCTCTTAATTATGACATGCACACAATAAAATACATATATCTTAAAATTACAGCTTAATGAATTTTTACAGCTGAACATACACACCATACAAACGACATCCAAGGAACATAATAGTATTGATATCCTGAAAAACATTCACTCACTCTTTTTTAGTTCCATGTTCCATACAATCGTTCACTCTTAAAGTCCTGACTTCTCATAGCTGAAGTTAGTTTTTCTCCATTTTCTTATGGGGTTCTTTGTATCAGTGATATTTTACAGTATGTATACTTTCATTGTTGCTACATTTCACCTTGCTAAACATTTTGATTATAAGATTCACAAATATTCTTGCCTGCAGTTATAGATTGTTTCCTGTCAATTTCATTCTTCTACTGGAGAGAAAAAGGCATACAAATATAATTACATATGATTTTAATAGATTATCTTAATAATGATGAGCACTAGGATAATCCCCTGTTTTTGGCTGTTTTGAGCTGTGCTGCTCTGGAATTCTAGAATGTATCTTTGGTGAGTGCTACTACCCTAGAAATGGCAACATAAACATAAATAATATGATATTTTAATAAACTTAGAAACAATGAAACTTAGAAACACATTGTGAGATGGTGTGTGTGTGTGTGTGTGTGTGTGTGTGTGTGTGTGTGTGTGTACATTTCAGAGAAAAGCCATTGATTTAGTGGGGAAATTGGATCAGGAAATTGAGTCTTAATGGTATTGATGTTATTGGTAATATTCTGATGATTAAACCTAATGTTGACATTGCAGGTGTTCACTGCATTATTTTGTTTCATAACACACATATCCATTGAATCTATTCTTCTAAATATCAAATAATACATCACTTAAAAGAAAGTAGGATTTGGTCTTCTATGTCATAGTATTCCATGTCTTATCCAAAACTTTAATACCATGAGTTTCTGAGATCTTCTGATAATAGCATATTCACAAGTGAATCAGCAAAACTGGATCACAATCATAATTTTGAAAATTCTTGGGAACTTGGCTTCTTAATCAATATGCATGTCCTAATCTCTCCTTTCATGGTGTAGAAACTTTTTCCTTTTGTCAAAACTAATGGACTTGTTCCCACTGGTTAGATACTTAAGCCTTCTTTACTGTACCATAAATCTTGGGACAGTGCATCATTGCATTACTTGGAAAAACAAAAACACACTACACTTTTTCCCTCCATACACTTGAATAGTTTATGATGTCCCTGGAATAATAGCGCTTTCCAGTTCCCTGTTAATTTAAAAGAGGAAACATAGATGGCCCCACTGCTGTTAGTAGATATCTTACTACTAAGTGAGCCAAATTCTAAGGGAAGACAGTAAAGTAGACCTGGAATCTTGACAAGTTTTGGCTCAAACCAAACTGAAGCCCACCCTACCTTTAGATTTTTCATATATGAGTAAAAATGTCCCTTATTTTTAACATTAGTTGGAGTTAAGAATACTAATACAAACATCATAAATAACTAATGCCTTGTTTAAGAACAAATGTCTTCCATAAGAAGAAGCATCAAACACATTTCTCAAGGAATACTATTTTCTTTGTAAGAAAACCAGATTCAACTTGCAGAAAGTTAATTGAAAACCCCCACAGACAGAACTGAACTGAAGTGAATGCCCTTCAGGACATCAAAGCATTTCTCAGTTCCTCAGGTCTTTTGATGAACTTGCCTATTTGGATCCCCTTGGTATTTTCATTACTAATTACCACAGCTTAATAGGTTTTTCTTAATACTTGGCACAAATTTTTTTCACTTGTTTTATGCCTGTCTCATGTTACTTTTATCCCATTGAGGGCGTATGTATGTGTTTACTTTCTAACAGGGTAGTTGTACCTTTCAAATATTTTTGCTCTTAATGTTTAAATATGAAGATGGAAAACCTATTATATCATTTTGATGTGTTTTAAAATAAATACTGTGGCTGTCCAGTATTAATGGGTGGGAGCAGAAGTTGGGGAAGGAGGGGAAAAGGGAGAGGAAATAATGTAGAGGAATGGAGAGGGAGAGGAAAATCTCAAAATACAGGATGAACCTATATGAGTAAATGAAAAAAGGGGAAGGAAAAAATCATCAAGGATATAACCCGTGATTGCATACAATTTTCATTCCATATTAATTAAAATTCCTCCTTTTTTCTTTTCTTCTTTAGTTTGTATTATTCTGGGAAACACGTAAGATGATGCATGTGTAAGCAAAATTGATTTAATAGTTGCATAACGGACACAGCAAATGACTTATTCCTCTGTACACCACTAACATTTATAAATAAATAAATAAATAAATAAATAAATAAATAAATAAATTCTGTTGGACTGTAACATGAACGTGACTGTGGTCATAACTGAATGTAATTTTGAAAGTTCTAAATGAATCCTTGTTTTCTTTTTAAAAATGTTAAACCAGTGGTTGAATATGCCTGAAGAGCTTCCCCTTTAACCTTTTGAAGTATTTGTTTTGGACATAGATATGTTTTTGTATCTCAGTTTGTTTGCAAACACATGGCACTTCCAGCCCAATCCAAATTGCTGCCATTTTTCTCTCTGTGCCCCATCTGTGGTAACATTGTTGGCTTCTGATATCTAGGGTTAATTTCTGTCCTCAAAAGCAGCATAAACATTTTTGTGATTATACAAATAGAAGCCTAGTTTAAACTTTCTCTCCATCTTTTCTCTCATTTGCATATTTCCTGTATTTCTTTCAGCTCCTTCTCCCACACACATTTGAAAAGAAAGAAAGTATCTTAACTGATTCAACTCTAAGTACTACATTTGCCAATAAGGCATTGAAAACAAAACAAAACAAAACAAAAACTACTCTTAAACTGCAGAATATTTTATAATCACAAATTTGCTCCTTCCCATCATCCCCAAGGGGACAGTACACATATTATTATTCCACTTAGGAAATGAAGAGCCCCTGAGCCAAGCAATCCTCTCTTTAGTTCCCTCCTCCCATTCCCATGTTCTAAAACTTCTTCTGCATAAATAGTTCTCAAGCCTTGTTAGCCATAACCTTGTGACTTGCAGAAGATTCTCAAGGGTCACTCCTGCAAAGTCCTCCAATGGGTAATCCATGTAGATCCTATTTATACCCTCACGCAAAACAAAGCAGCTCATTCTTTGAGTTGTATGTTATGGATCTGTCTAATATTATGCTTGGAAAAAAAGGACTTGGTGTTAAAATGGCTAAATGTAACTCTTCTATTAAAAGCTTCTTCATGAATACAGCATGTACTCCTAATTTTTCCTAGACACTACCCAAATTAAAAGAATAAAATGAGAACAAACAATAGCAGTTGAAGCAAATTTTATTTTAACATACACTATTTTCCAGTGAAGATAGTGTTGAAGAGAAAATATTTTTGGATGATTCCACTTTTCATTTATTTATGACCTTATAATTAAATAAGTTTCATAAGCATTATACCACAGAAGTATCTCCTTGGAAATTCTTTGTCGTTCCCACCATCCAATCCAGGATTCCATGTTGCATTTAGTCATTGTATCTTCTTGGTCTTCTTTGATCAGTGCCAGCTAGTTCTTCAGGCTACCTTTGTTTTTTTCATGACCTTGGCATGTTTGATGATAATGTTAGTTATTTAGTAAACATTTTTCTCGATTTGAGACTACCTGATACTTATATTTGGACCCAAGGTATGCATTTTTAGCTTGAAGTCATAGCACTATGGCATCTGATCCTCTCAGAACTCAAAAGTTAAGCAGGGTTCTTTTCTGCCTGCCTGCCTGCCTGCCTGCCTGCCTTCCAGAAGTAAGGACTCAAGGGTGTCTTTTATTGTATAGGTTATGATTTCCAGTAAGTATTATTTACTTCTTTTGTTGCTAAATTATTCTAGCTTTGATCATTATGCTCTCCTTTATGTGCGCTCCTGGTTACTTTAAATGGCCAATTTTATTTTGAGTACTTCTTTATTTTCTGGCACTAAAAAATATTCCATATAAAACTTTTGTGACTTAGCTATGGGATTTTCTGGCTCCTTTGATTGGAGAATGATAATTAGAAGCTAATATTTTGGAGGGTTGCTGTTGTTAGGTGCTGTTGAGTAGGGCCCAACTCATAGTGACCCTATGTACACCAAAATGAAACACTCCCGGATTATATTCCAGGCACACAATCATATATATATATATATATATATATATATATATATATATATATATATATATATATATAGTCTATGATAGCAGACATTGTGTCAAACCATCTAGATGAGGGTTTTCCTTTTTTTTCATTGACCTGCCACTCTCCCAAGCATGATGTCCTTCTTCAGGGATTGATCCCTCCTGACACCATATCCAAAACAAGTCAGACATAGTCTAGCCATCCTTGCTTCCAAGGAGCACTCTGGTTGCATTTCTTCTAGGAGATAACTGTTGGTACTTTTAGAAGTCCATGGTATATTCAATATTCATCTCTAGCACCATAATTCAAAAGTATTAATCCTTCTCCTATCTGTCTTATTCAATGCCAGCTTTCATAACTCTGGGATGTGACTGAAAATATCATGACATGAGTCAGGTACACCTTCCTTTTCAAAGTGAAGTCTTTACTTTTCATCAATTTAAAGAGATCTTTTGCAACAGCTTTTCCCAGTTCAGTGTGTCTTTTGATTTCTTCACTGCTGCTTCCACAGGTATTGATTACAGAACTAAGTAAAGCAAAATCTTGGATAACTTCAATCTTTTCTCCATTTGTCATGAAGTTGTTTACTGACCTAATTGTAAGGATTTTTGTTTTGTTGATGTTGAGTTATAATCCCTACTGAAGGCTGTGTTCTTTGATCTTCATCAGTAAATATTTTAAATCCTCTTCACTTTTAGCAAGCAGAGTTGAGTCATCTGCATAACGAAGATTGTTAATGAGCCTTCCTCCAGTCCTGATGATGTATTCTTCTTCATAAAGTCTAGCTTCTTGGATTATTTGTTCAGTGTAGAGATTGAAGAGGTATGGTGAAAGAATACAGCCCTGATGCACATCCTTCTTGACTTTAAACCTGGCAGCATTTCCTTGTTCTGCATCAATGACAGTGACCTGGTCCATGTATAGATTCTTTATGAGTATAATTAAGTGCTCTAGAATTCCCATTCTTCACAAGATTATCCTTAATTTGTTAAAACCCGCACAGTCAAATGCCTTTGTGTAGTCAATAAAACATAGACAGACACCTTTCTGGTATTCTCTGCTTTCAGCTAATATCCATCTGACATTAGCATGTTCGTCCCCTTTGGTTTTCTATGTATAGTTCTTTGTGTATATCATTATGATATCTTATTTTATCTTCTCGAGCTGCCCTTTCAAATCTTCTGTTTAGTTCTTTAACTTTGTGATGTCTTCCTTTTATTTTAGCTGCTAGACATTCAAGGGCAAGTTTCAGAGTCTCTTTTGACATATAATTTGGAGAATATTAAAAACACTTCTATGAATGAAAAAACATCATTGATTTTTTTCCTATCTAAATAACAGTTAAGCTTTGGAGAAGACATAAGCATTAATTTATCTGTTTTATTTCTGACTCTTTCAACATAAATTGAATGAACACAATCACTCAACTCAGGGAAAAAAAGAAATAAGCCATGACAAAGAAGTAGAATTTTGCACTTGGAAGGACATATTACAGATTGCACTTTTATTCATTTACCAAAAAACTTGATATTAAACATAATATATCAAAACTGTCATTTACCTGGGTTCAACCACAAAGCAACAATTCTGTGGACACCATAATCTTTTCTCTATTGTGACTAGTTAATTTCCTAATTAAAAGTCTCTTTTACCTACTTGCAGAAGCAGTCTGCATGGATATAACATGGAGTCTGAGTAATCTTCCCCCATTCCAGTCAGAGTGCATGAGCTCGGAGATGCTCTGCAGATAGGTGCTTTTAAAATTCCTTCTTTATTAACCTACAATGACACAATGCTCCTTTTATTTCTTTGATATACTTGCTCACTCAGAGTTCTCTCTGAGCCTCAGAATTCTTGTCACTTCTCTTCTGAGGTGAAGGAAAATGTGCCAGGTGTTTCTAAGGCCTAGCAATGAAAAGCGTAGAAGACTAAGCAAATCTTTTATTTATAAATTTTTTTGTTCTCTTTATATAATAATGGAAGAAGAGGATAGAGCCTAATATTTACTGAGTGCCAATGTATATAATGATTGTGTTGGGAACTTCAGATACATTTTAATTCTTACAAAAAGCTTCCAAACATCTCATTTCCCAAATGAGCAACAGCCTAGAAATGTAACTCAGCTATAGTGCTTGGTTCTTACTCTAAAACTGCTTCTTTCCACCTTATTTCATGCTTCAGTGTGTGCAAATCTCTCCTATTTTAAAAGGTACCTTAACCCTTCCGGAACTGTAATTCTTCAAACAATACTTAAGACATTCTCTGCTTCCCTTACAGAGAAGAAAAATGAGGTTAATTAAACGAGGACTGAACCCAAACATCAGTTCTTGGAGAAAGGAAAAGGTAGGATTAGAGTATATGGTTTCTCACTGATTATCCTGATATTCAGAGCCTCTCTTTCTCTCTCTCTCTCTCTCTCTCTCTCTCTCTCTCTCTCTCTCTGTCTCTCTCCCCCTCTCCTTTCTCCTCTCTCCTCTCTCTTTCCCTCCCTCTTTCTTTTCTTTCCCAGCAACTTGCTTTCTTAGGTATGGTTGGCTCTTTTTTCCCATTATCCTAAAAGACCTTTAGGAATATAAGGTCTCTTCATCATTTCTAACCTATTTTCCACAATATCCCATAGGGTGTGCCTATGACAAGTCAATTCTATTGAAGTCTGATTATTCACTAAAGCATGTCTCTTTTGTCAGCACCAGAAACTCATTTGATTTATATGATGTGAGCCTCATGTATCTTTTGAAGAAACACATTGTTATTGCAACACTTGGTACCATAAGAAAAAGTGGAGTTTCATCCAGGGTTCTATTATCCTTATTTAAAGTATTGGTTATGAAAATTAAATTCAATATAATCAGGTAGTTTAAAACAAAAATACAGCCAGAATAGTTAAAAATAATGAATAATAAGCTAGTACAAGGCATCTGAGAAGAGTTAATTAGTGCAATTGATAGCACAACAGTGTCTACAGTAACAATGTGGGCATAAGAAAATAAACTTTGTCTTTTCTTGACTTCCAAGCCAGCATGTTTGTGCCTTTTCCTATTGGGATCTCATTTTGCATTTTATTCTTTCTGAGTCTGCAGAATATTATGATAAATTGTTATGTTTACTCATCTTTTGCTAGAATATCCTAATAAATATTTTTGATTCATTAAAACAACAACAAACCAACAACTGAGAACAATAGTTTATTGTGCTTTGTCTTTTTTGTTATGAAGGGAACATAAAGCACTTTGTCTTGAAATGAATAGATGAATGATAATGTACTTCTCAATGGGACTCTGTTTCAAAATCTATTTTATCTCTGTGACTGGGGTTTTATTTGTTTCTCAGTCAGCTGGTTGATCAGCATTAGGTGCCAGGGCAGAAGCCAGGCTTGTCCAACAATAGAGCTTGGAATTGCCTTGAGATCGCAGGAGGAGACCTACTATTGCATATCACTCACTGTAGGTGAAAAATACAGAAACTGACCTAAAAATAAGCATTTTATCTCTCCTTGAAAATGTCCAGGGAAAAGTTTTCTCCACTCATTCAAATGTTCAGAGTGTCACAATCCAGATGGTGTTGGAGAAGTCTTATATTTATTTTCTTCCTAGTATATGTTTGCAAATTCATACTTATTTTCTAGCTAACAGCCACCATTTCCTGAATACATACTTTATTCTATGAATTCACTGAACTGGTTTTTACATGTTTCTTAGTTAATCTTCACATCAACCCAATCTTGTAAATGTAATTATTATTAGTACTAGTATTTTTAAATGGGCAGAACAAGTCACAGATCAGTTAAAATGAATTACCCAGAGTCCCCTAGCTAATATAAAAACAAGCCCTAGATAAGAAACCAGTAAGTATGGAATTAGACCCATTCCATTTACTAACTAAGATATGTTATTTCATTCATTCTGCCACTGTTAGTCTATTTCATTTGGCTATAACAGAATACCATGGACCAGGTAATTTATAATTAATGCAAGTATATTTGGCTCACAGTTACAGAGGCTGAGAAGTCTAAGAGTATGAAGCTGGCTCCTAGTGAGGAACTTCATTGTGCATCATTCCATGGTATATGGCAGGAGGACCAAAGAGGGGGGTGAGAGAGCAAATAAGCAAGAAGGGGCTGAACTTGCCTTAATAACCCACTGTCATGATAAGAAACCCAGTTAGGCAGAAGTGGAATTAATCCATTCATGAGATTCATGAGACCAAAGCCTTTGTGACTCAGTCATCTCTTAGGCCCCACTTCCCAACATTGTTGCATTAGGGATTAAGTTTCCCAGCTCATGAACTTTGGAAGATATATTCAAAACACAGCAAGGCCAAACCAAGCTCTCAGAAAGACTACTTTTGTCTTACAGAAGTGTTGGCATTACTAGGCAAGACATTTCTCCTTATAACTAGAGCTAAGTTAGAAAGAGAAGAGGGGAGAATCATGATCATAGGCAACTTCTTTTCTCCTCACGATCTAGATATTCTGTCTCTGTGGGATTTGCAGAAAGAAAAGAAGCAACAGAGACTCCATTTGCTCTGAGAATCCCTTTCCTTGCAGTCAGGGCCAGCAAAATGTGACCGCATGCTTTCCCACTAGGTAGCAGTGAGCAAAAGTGAACTGTATTTTTAGCACATTTCCAAATGTGAAGTTCAAATAATTCAAAACACAAACAATTCACGTCAAAATTGTTCTTCAATATAATGGAGATTTACCAGCTATGCAAGTGGGTCACATTTTCAGACTTGAGACAAAGCATATACATTAATAAGGCTTCTGTGTGTGTGTATGTGTGTGTGTGTGTGTATAAGATTGAACCAACTGAAATTTTTACCAAAAGATTCACACAATTGGCTTGGTTAACTGATAACATCTATAACGTATTTAAAAAGTCAATTATAAGAAGCTTTTGACCAAATTTTCTGCTTTATGAAAAAAGTAATGGGATGGATATTTTTTGCTTGTTTGCTTTTGCTGTGCTTTTTGGGGCTGTCTCATCTGTTGTTGTTGTTGTTGTTGTTGTTGTTGTTAGGTGCCATCCAGTCATGTCTCATTCATAGCAACCCTCATATGGTTTTCAACGGCTGATTGTTTTGGGATTGATTTTGGGAGTGGGTTGCCACATCCTTCTCCTATTTTTGCAGTTTGGGGAATCAATCAATCCTAGGTCCTCAGAAGGTGTAGAGCCGTGTTCTACCAACTAAAGCCCAGCCCCATCACTTATTAGACATGGATGTTCAAAACATAGAGAAATTTTAAAATAAAGCCCCATTGAAATTCTTCTCCAAGTCTCTATAATGTTCCTTAAAAACCAAGAAGTGTACATATTTAAATTACAGTGATTTAGGACATGAGAAAATAAGCATGAACACAATGAACTAGACATTTACAAGAAGATTCCAGTTCACCATTCCTGTATTCTACAAAGCTGCTTTCTAAGCCACTTCATGTAGCCTTTATTCTGGAAATTTCCTCTTCCCTTCACTCTTAGTACTAAAGCAGCAGAAATACTTAACAACAATACTAATTGCTTTAGCGAGATGGCTCTTCATCCTACCCTCTAGCTGCCCCAAGAGTAAAGGAAAATCCTCACTCAATTCTTAGTAGTTCCTTGCTGATTGAATTCTAATGAGGTATTTGGCATCAGTGGCTCCATAGAGTTGAAAAAGTTTCTTATTTTCTTTGACCTAGGCCAGTCTTGCATTGAATTTCAGCATTTTTTATAGCTCATTTAATGAATGAAGGTGAATATATACCACAAAGACGTGCTCTTTAAAAAAATATATTGATGACAGAGGTGTCATATACCATTTATTTATCCATGAAAACCATAAATATAAATGATAATTACCAACATATTTAATACTTAAGCAAGTACTTTATTTTCCCCACCTGGACTATGGAAGTGTATTTTTCATGATGTTTCCATTACCACGGAAAGTTAAGAACAGGAATAGACATTTGCAACAAATCCACCCACCCAAATGTCCTCTCCCCTAGCCTGACCTTTTTTCATGCTCTTCATTCGCTTTTCCCTCTCCACTCTCACCTTCTTCTCATTTGGGCTAGCATTATCTTGGAAGGGCAAAAGATTCTAACACAATCTTCCCATGGTATTCCTTCTTTGGCTTTATACCAAATAAGGGATTAATTAATTGAAAGAAAGAACTTGATTTCATTAAACAGGAAATAAAGTTTCTGTTTAAACCAGGAGCAATGAAGAAGAAGAAGGAGGAGGAGGAGGAGGGGAGGAGGAGGAGGAGGAGAAACAAACAAAAAACCCAACAAGGTGAGTGAGAGTTCAGATAATAAAGCCAGATTGACTTAAGTGTAAATAGTGGCATCTTTCCTCTGCTAATGACAAGAATTTGGCTAGCTTGTTTATTCTCAAAGACTCACTATTCATATGCCCAAACTGGGGTTTATATTAATTATTTGGGAGTTTAGTAGTCTTAATAGATAGTATCCCTGCTTCTCATTAAAGTTTTGAGAAAATTGAGAAAATACTAGAAATAACTGACAAAGTCAATACAAATTTTCACCTGGATTAATGATGGAGACTAAGTAGAGATTATAGCTGTCACAGCCAAATGGACTTTCCATATGCTTCTCAGACTGAGGCATTTAACCACCTGTACATGCTGGACTGGACCAGAAAGGCAAAGACCTCTGAGAATAGACCTAGGGCATAGTTGTTGTTGTTATTGTTAGGTGTCGTCGAGTCATGTCCAACTCATAGCGACCCTCATAGGGTTTTCAACAGCAGATTGTTTTGGGATTGCCTTGGGAGTGGGTTGCCACATCCTTCTCCAATTTTTGTGGTGCTGGGAATGGAACTCAGGACCTCAGAGACTGCAGAGTGGCGCTCTACCAACTGAGCTAAATCCCAGCCCAGGAGCTTCATTTCCTGGATGGTGATGAGGAGGAGGGGGAGGAAAGAAAAGAGAAAGAGCTGAAGTTGACATACCCAATTTGTTTTCCTCTAGTTTACTGATCAGATAAACCTTTTCTTTCCTCCTGGTAGAATAGTAGTTAGGGGTTAGAAAGGGACAGTAGTGCTCATATTGGAAGGAACTGCAGAAGCATGAAAGAACTATTCTTCCATTCACATTCCTCCAGGTTTCTGAGGTTTTAACCTAATGTGGTTAGTCATTAAGTTTTATTGTAAACCAGGGGAGCGGCCACCCTCTCAGGAGAGGAGAGCAGCAGAATTTTGGGACAGTCTTGTGTCCTAAACTCCCTTAAAACCAGCCACACCTCCTTTGGATCACAAAAGACCCACAAATGAGTAGTTTACAGTTTGCTCTCAGAAGGCATTGAAACTTGTCAGAAGAGGATAGTAAATAATGGTGTTGGGGCTCCTTCTTCTTCTTTCTCTGACCTGGATCTGGAACAGAAACCTCAACACACACTCTAGGGACCCTCAGACTTGGGCGAGTGTGGCAAAGTCAGGAACAGTGACAGAGTCAGAGACACCTTGGGAGGTCTCTTTTAAACAGGTATCCTTTTATTATTACAGCTCTCAAGTGTTACAGCTTTATTACACAGCTCTGCTTCTGGCTCTAGTCTGGAGGCTTCTCAGATGTTCTCTTTTATCACTCCTCCATGGTCATCTGAGGAGGTTGCTTGAAGTCTTCTTTGCTTTCTTGTAGCCTTTCGTGGAGAATTCTCTGTTGTCTCCCATCATCTCCACTCTTGTTGACTCCAATGATCCCTGAGTGCAGTGGAATGGCAACCCGAGCAGGGCAAATGAGCGGTGCTTGTATACTCTTAAGGGCCAATCAGAAACCAGGGCTTTGTTTGGAGGTAAACAATCATGTGCTGGGGTAGGAATAGGGTGTAACCAATCATGGGATAGCTGCAAATGAGGTGTTGGGGGATAGATAGGACTTATCACAGGGCATTTTGGGTTAGCCAATCAGGAGAAATTATTTAAATTAGGTGAACCTAGGGTGATCTGGTTTAGCCAATCGGAAGGTATTTGGTAGCATAATGTCTCAGGACTCAAGGTGGGCTAGGTAAGCCACAACCCATTTAGTCTCTGAAATCTCCTCCCTTCTGCTTTTGGGGGTATCCCTACATAAGGGGACACTAATGGGACACTTTAGCCAAAGCTGCAAATTCTCACCTTAATCTCTTTCTCATCTGGTGTTTGTGTCTAGAGCTATTGTCCAATGCAGCCAATCAGGGCACTGCAATATGATTAAATGGCAATCTTATGATTCAATAATACAAGTTTTTTCAACTAGACAAGCATGTGCGGGGATGAGCGCGTGTGCACACACACACACACATCCTAAAATGGATCCAACTCTGCTTTTTAACCTGCTCAAATTTAATTAAAGAACTAATAATGAGACCAAGATAGAGTAAGAATTCTTTCAGTAGTTGCTGCCTGGGCTGTTTTCTTCAGGTATCAGCAAAAGTTCTTCAGGGATTTAGAAGTTAAAGATGAAGCTCGAAGGTGAAACACTTGCCTTAGCATACATTAGATTGAGGTTTAGCCCCCTAGTACTGCAAAAAAAAAAAAAAAAAAAAAAAAAAAAGAAAGAAAGAAAGAAAGAAAGAAAGAAAAAGCACCAACAAATGTAGAACGCAAGATGAAGATATCATCAGCCCCTAGAGATTTATCATGGAAATAGTTGTCTTTCTAGAGCCTAGCTCTTGGGTATTGCCAAATTCTGGAAAAGATAGCCAATGTGATCTGAACAAAGGAAGAGCACCTTGGTCTTATCTTTAGCAAAAGAGTTCTTGGTTCATACCAGTTGCCCAGAGTCCACAGCCCGTTACCTTATTCGGTTGGGATTAAGCTCTTGCAAATGCTCCCTCCAGAGCTAGACATTTGCTGTTGGTCTTTCCTCTCTTGTATACCACTGTTTTCTTGCCAACCTTAAATTTTTGCAGTGGTGCCATCCCAGATCCCATATCATTTCTGTGTGTTCATATATTCAAAACCTATTACATAATTTACTTTTCTTCCTGATGTTTCTCCCTCATGTTTGTGCTGCTCTGGTTCCAAATTGCATTCCTCTGCATCTGCTCTTTTCTAGGCTCAAGCTTTACGTTTATGATGCTGTGTCAAAGTGACCCTTTCCATTCCTTACCGATTTTTGAATTCAAAATGTACACAGCCGCCCTTTCTGGGAAAACTTTTCTCCCTAGTTCAGAAGCAACAGAAGAGTACCTGGTGGGAGGTGATTCTGGAACCAGTGGCCAAAGAACAAGAACACAAAGTGGCTTCTTTCTCAATCTCATTTTTGACGGACCTAATACTCTATACTTAGACCTGGCATCTCTACTTTAAAAACTGAAACTTATTAATTCGCACAGAAGTCCATCTGGCACACACACACACACACACAAAAATGTGGTTCAACTTTCTAATATCTAAAAGACTGGTGCACAAAATACTTGTTTTGCTTATTGCTGATATTTTGCTAATCACAAGCTATATTTCCAAAGTAAGCTGTAGGAACTTGCCACTGAAGCTTTCTGCACCTCCTGAATGCTACTTAGTGACTCTGCGGAGGCCAATACCCATGCAGTCTCTGTGATTGGAGACTTTCTGTGTGGCTGGCATCTCCTGAGGCTCCAACAGGCTTCCATGACTTGACTGAAGCCAGGTGTAAGACAATCATGGCCTGTCTAAGGCTGGACAACCAGGGTACTTTCAGAAACGTAACATGGATCAATGCCATGACTTTAGATGAAAACCTTCCTTTTGGTTGAGTCAAGTAGAATCTGAGCATCACTAGCTCAATGCTATGCATGCACACGCTCCTGACATCATGTATACCATGAGGCAGAAGCTACCATAAGCAGCACCATATACTTATCTTAGCTGGATGAAGCTTGATGGCTCCTCCACAGCAGCTCTGAGCCAAAGGCTCAAGGGTGAAAATCTGCCTGGGCTAATGTAAGCCTTTACAAAGTACCATGATAAGAATGTTCTTCCCACATGCCAAACTCCTGGCCCCAAATCATATTTCTTAGCCACATCGAAAACCTCTTCGTGGGTATATTCAGCTCTCTAATTCTTCCCTTTTTCCCTTTATTTCACCATATCTCTGTTTGCATCTCTTGGGGTGCCTGGGAACTGGCATCATTTTTCTTCCTACGTTTCCCAGTCTGAAAAGATTGAGAGAGAGCATATATAAGAAGTTCCAAATCACTGTGTGCCGATTTTCCATGGATATGTCCAACCTGCTTCACCACAATTGATCCCCACATGTCTACTTCGAGAACATAAAAGGATCAAGAAAGAAAGGAGAGAGAAACTTTCAATGTTTGGAGAAGAGGGGGGGAGTCTCATTCTATATTATTCCCAGCAGTAAAGGTCGTCCCAGCCACCTCACCACAAACCTTCCACAGGCTCAACGATGGTATCTGGAGAGCTTACTATAGTATGTGACTCCCACAAATGAAGGGTGTGGCACATAAGAGTCTTCCTTGTATCTGGAACACTGGGATCAGGAGAGAGCTTCTGAGTACTCGATTCGGTAGGAGAGGCAAGAAATGTTTGCTATGGGATTTGCTCTGTTTTTCCAAGTTGTGTCCAGAAACAAAGGAGCACAAGTGCTCCTCATCAATTAGCTATGGGCCCACGGGGGAGCTGATGAGCTTTGTCTCGTCCAATAGAGAATATCATACAGGGGTTGGATGAACAGGAGAAGATGGGTGGGAAGAAGTAGAGGAGAACACCTCAGGGGTCACAAGTAGTCCATGCCATCAACACCCCAACGGCAGAAGTGTTCCATTTGTGCATTGTCTTTCCCGTGAGTAATAACATCAAAAGGGAACAGGAGGCATTCTTCCTTCTATCCAGCTTCACCTTTTAAGTTTAGAAAGGGAAACATTCTGAAGCTTATTCCTTCTTCATTTTTAAAGAACAAAATCAATTTAGGTCACCATGAATGTGTAGGTGAGGTCATGAACCTCAATCTAGAGGTGCTTAACAGGTTTATCATAAGAACTGACTGGGTAGTGCATGTAAAAGTCTTGGGATAGTGTTTTTACATATCTGTGGTGAGTAGTATTAATGCTATCTGACAAGTTCTATGTGAGTGGCTTGGTTCCATTCTTTCCTGCTACTTACTGTGTGTGTCTGGCCCCTCTATTGGTCATTTCTCCTGTAATGTAACAGATGTGTTCATAAAACCCATCACTGTATGCAACATCTGTTAACTAGAGCTGCAGGGCTTTGGGTAATTTGCCTTAGGAGAAACCCATGGTTAAACTTAGCCAGTAATACATTAGAAAAAGATAGAAAACTAATCAAAATGGTGGCACAGTTGTATGCAAGTTAAGTGGTTAAGAAACAGTTGAACATGGAAGTCTATATGGCACCTGGAGTTTGCTTGTGGAAGTGGGCAGCTGTGAGCTGTTACGAAGCAGGGGAAGGAGTGTTCTCTGAAATCATAGAGGATGATGTAACACCAGATGTGGGTGAGTGGAGTTCACACTCCTTGTGAGGTATGTGTATTTGTGTACTCCGTGGGTTCCTAGGAGGCTCCATTCAGCTGAGCACAGTTTTCTGTGTTTACCTAGCATTCCTCATGGATGAAAATGGACACAAGCAAATGAAAAATTGTGTTATCCTTCAATTGGTCAATAGATATATCAACCACACTGAAACAAGTCATATTTTCAAAATAAATAGAGCTGATGGTGCATATTTACCAAACAGAATCCACACATCTTCTGGCCTGCTTTGAAATGGTATAATTCATAAGAATGTGGTCTACTAGATGTAATGGCTACCAAGTTTGGATATAGGCCAAGGGTGTTGGCTTCAAGAAATATATAAGGAAGAGATTTCTGGAGACTCTTGTTGGGAGAGCCATAACATCATCACAAAGTTACTCAACTCTGCTTAAATTGTGCATGAGGACACAAACAATACTTAAGGAATTATTATGTGTTTTAAAAGCAGGAAGAGGAAAAGAAAGAGTAGGAAAGCAAATGACCCCAATCAATTCTTAGAAATGACAAAGGGGATATGACTCACCCCCCACTTTCATGTTGTAGATTTGAATAATAAGTAATTATTCTTTTATTTTTATGTTTTGCAAAAATGTCAGTCATAATATCATAGAAGAAAAGTCGATGCTTATTAAATCTGTCAATCAGAGAGAACTCATGCAAATTTCTCATATTTTGAAATCTATTCTCTAAGATTTTTAGATTTTATTTTTTGAGTAAGAAATAAAAAATACAATCTAAAAAGAAAGTTAAAGGCTTGCTTTTTAATTATTAAAATATTTAAAATGGAATATGTGAATTATTTGTAAAGCAAATTATCAGTCACTGGAGGTAGATGCCAAAATAAAATCTTCTTGTCTGTGCAATAAACATGCTAAGACAGTTGAAATGACAATAATGACAATAAATTCATAAACTCTCACATATTTGTAAAAAACCTAATTTTGTGTGTTCCTGCAATCTTTGGAATTTTTTTTTTTTATATTCAGTATTTGTTGGCAATGTCTATTCCTTTAGATTGAAGGTTCTTAGTATGAGGACTGATTTACTAGTTATATGCATATATTTCCAAAATACCTAATCAATTGCAGATTGATTGTAATCAATTAAAATCAATCTTGTAAGTCATTGCAATGAAATATATTTTAGACCACGAGTGATTTGGCATAATAGAACAAATCAACTGGTTGCTCAACATGTTTTTGTTTGGTATCATATAGACAGTCATTTTAATTGTGGTTAAGTATCATCCAATCAGGTCTGACTCATAGCAACCCTCATAGGGTTTTCAATGGCTGACTGTTTGGGATTCCTTCAGGAGTGGGTTGCCAAGTCCTTCTCCCATTTTTACGGTGCTGGGAATCAAATCCAGGGCCTCAGAGCGCATAAGCCACCACTCTACCCACTGAGCTAAACTCCAGCCCCATCATTTTTAGAACCAACTCTAAATAACTTTTCTCCAGCATATAGCAAATGTCATGCTAGAGTAACCATACTATAATTATCCATTGAGAACCAAGTAGCTTTATGAGTAAGTTATATTTGCCTCTGAGTTTTTATTATATTACATCATGGTTTCAATATCTCTTCTTTCTTTTCCTAGTCTATGGGCTTCACTAAGGAATACTCTTATGGAAATCCCCCTGTTTTCTCAAGTTTTAAAAACAGTACTAAGTGCAAAATCCTCTCTTTATTCCAATTAAATGGAATGAGTATATTATGAGAAGATTAAGACGGAATTGCTCCAACTTTGTGTTTTATATATTGAAATAACCTGATAGTAGCTGCAGTTTCTATCCAGCTTTACATTTTAAGTTTAGAAAAGGAAATATTCTGGAGTTTATTTGTTCTTCATTTTTAAAGAACAAAATCAACTTAGGTCACCATGAATGTGTAGGTATGTGGGGCGTCACCCTGCCGCTGGACTCACTCCGGCCGTGAGCAGGAACCGGTGGCCAAAGACCCATCGGCTGGTGTGGGGGAGCTGGGCTCCTAGGAGCCACGCTGTCAGGAAATGAGGCTTACGTTCATGGCTGCTCTGAGAAGCCTTGAAAAAGGCAGGCTCAGAGGCTTCTGCCCACAGTGGCTCCTTGCTTCTTTTCTTCCCAATGAAGACTCCAAATGCTCTGCTCCAACAGCTCTTTATTTCTTCCTTATCTGTCCCAGTCAATGGAATGGACCCAGACTGCTCCGTGTACCACCCTTATATACTCTTCTGGGGCTTGCTGGGGACCAGTCAGAGGTGGTTACCCCATACATGTTTCAGCCGATCAGAGGGGATATTGAAATTTGGTTTTGTAAAAGTAGCCAATCAGGGGTGGTTCCAGAATGGTCCAATCAGGAGCCGTTCTGGGGTTTGGAAACAGCCAATTGGTGTCGAGGGGTCTGAGGCAAGGGAATAGATACCAGTGCCATCTTGGAGAGCTCGATGACCCTGAGTTCCCAGATGTAGGGCAAAGGTGACTGCCTGGGGAACAAGCCTCTGTCCTCCAAGGGGCCTAGATAGGCCCTGGGGCAAATTGCCTCTCTAGGCAGTGCCCTACATAGGTGAGGTCATGAACTTCAATCTAGAGGTGCTATTTTTATTGTTTGGACTAGTGCAGCCCTGCCTAAGTTGAAATATATATATATAACACACACACACACACACACACACACACACACACACACATATATATATATTTTTTTTTTCCTGCAGTCCTTAAGGGTTGAACCTAGAGCCTTGTACATCCTTTGTACCTTGGGCTTGTACCCCCTGACCCTGGGCTTGCACTGCCAGCCCATTTTATATTTTCTATTTTGTGTCTGGGTCTTGCTATATTACTCTAGCTGCCTCTGGCCTTGAACTCAGATCCTCCTGGCTCTGCTCCTGAATTGTGAGGATTACAGGCATGTGTCACCTAGCCCAGTTTATTATATACTTTTAAAACAACAATATAGCAAACTAATACGTAAGGAGAGGGGCTGGGATTTAGCTCAGATGGTAGCGCGCCGCTCTTACAGTCTCTGAGGTCCCGAGTTTGATTCCCAGCACTGCAAAAATGGGAGAAGGATGTGGCAACCCACTCCCAAAGCAATCCCGAAACAATCTGCCATTGCAAACCCAATGAGGGTCGCTATGAGTCAGATATGACTCGACGGCACCTAACAACAACAACATGTAAGGAGAGTCCCTTGCTCCCCTACTGCACCACTCCCTATCTCTTCAAAGTTAGACTTAATCATCTTGTTTCCATGTCAAATCCGAACTGGTCTGGCATCACTAGTTGCCCAGGAAACTGAAAAACTATCTTTACATAACTCTCTTTGCCCACTACTGGAATGCAGCCATTTCTGGGGACAGGCACAGCAGCTGTTCCACTGCCTCATAGCAACACTTCACAACAGTGTGGGAGCAAAACAAAGAAGAACGACAGGCTTAAATTAAACTGCCCTGGGGAGGGAAAGTTACCAGGGCAGGAGATCACTGTCAACAGGCTTGTTCTGAAGGGGAAGACAGTGAATTTTTAATGAAATCAAGAAAACCGGTCTTATGTTTCATCTTCGGGTTCAAAAGCAATGATACATATTTAAATATTATTATTTAAAGAGTCCTTCTCTTTTAAACACACTACCAGCAAAGTAATTTTTTTCTAAATTTGATGGTTTTTATTTTGAAACAAAGCAACAAAAACACCAACAGTAAAGAATAAAAGTCAACTGGTTTATGATTTTGCATAATTCCTACTGCTTCCCCAAAAGTTCATAACATTTTGCCCAACTACCATTTGTCTAGAATTCCAAAACCCAGAAGACAATGCAGGATGCACCATTCCAAATTGGCTCTTTTCTCTCTTTAGCACAGTTACAAGAGCTGTATTAATAGCAGCCATCCTCTGAATCATGATTCACAAAATATGGGTTACACATGAAGAAAAAAATAAAGTAAAATCTTCAAATAATAGGAAAATACTGGAACAGATGGAATCAAGACTGTTGTGTAATGATTTGTAGCTTGTTTTGCAGAAAGGTGTCCAGCCAAGGGGGCAAATGGAAGTTTAAAATCCAACTAAACTCTGAGAACTGTGCATCCAGAACCCATGCTACCACTTTGCAAAGAAGGGGCTATCTTTTTCTCAGCACAAGAGCGCCATCTGTCGGCAGAGCCAACAGGGCTATTTTCTTCTGGCAGGCTGCTGTCACCCAGAAAGGAAGCCTATTTTTGTAGTGGAAACCCTGTATAGAATGGGGCCACAAGACACCTGCTTCTATAAATACTTCATCTTATTCAAAGAAACAAATCCTAGTGTTGTTGTTGTTGTTAGGTGCCGTCAAGTCGGTATCCGACTCATAGCGACCCTCTGTACAACAGGGGAAACACTATTGTCAGTGCTTCTCTGCTGTTCATAGGGTTTTCAATGGCAGATTGATTTTTGGGAGGGGGTTGCCAGGTCCTTCTCCCAAGCCTACAGCTTCTGGTGTTCCCAGCCAGTCTCCCATCCAGGTACTAAGCAGGCCCGACCCTGCTTAGCTTCCGAGATCTGACAGGATCGGATGCCACAAGGCTACAGCTGCAGGCCAAATCCTAGTGAGGACTCCATAATTTGTGGGGCCAAGTAGAGAATGAAAACAGGGATCCCAGGTTCACAGAGTAGGAGAAGATGCTGATAAAAGTAGTTAAACATAAAACTCTTCCTTTCTCTCTTTCCGTGTTCTTTCTCAACTTGTCATTGTATCTTTTGTTTACTTGGGTTGTTGATTCAATGTAATTCTAAGCCAATAAAAGTTAAAATTTAGTAATTACCAGGAATGTCCTTGTTCTATTATATTTTTGCAATGCCAAAATATTTTTGCAAATATAAGAGCATGTCTCTGGTTATGCAGAATCACTGATGGTACAATAGTTTGTATTTTGAAGATCTTTCACGCAAGCATTACTTCCTTATATCCAAACAGTGGAAATGCTATGGAAACGCCATCTCTACTGTTTTTAATTCATTTTTGATACACACACATCACATTTTCTGTCCTTAGCTGACTCATGAGTAAATACGGACAGAAAGGAAAATAAAGTATGGATACGACTTCCATTTGTCAACTTTTTTGGCAAAAGTGGTTGGCTAATCTATGGAAGAAAGTAATGAGTGAAGATGTTCATAATAGGCTCCATGGTCTTTTGAGTTTCCTAGAATGCTATTATCTCTTTTTTTGGTATTGGATAACAATTTCTGATTTTAATGGAAAATACAGATTATCTGGGATGTTGGAGTCCCCAATCATTCACTTGGAGATGAAATATACTTGTTGTGTATTCTTGAGTTTCTCTGGACTCTCATGCACTGTAGACCTACTAGAATTTTGTGTCACTGGACATCCTAGGTACTATGAAGGAATAGTGCTGTGAGGAAACCATAGTGGACATCAGTGTCAGTCTACTTACATGTATTCCCCATTGTCCCATTGGACTTAATGTACAAAAAACAAGTTGAAGGACTAAATTATTAAGTATTTCAAGACAGTGACAGCAGAGCACAAACCCAAGCACAGAGCCTTTCTAACTGGGGACCCAGTATGACTGCACAGATTGGTAGCCCTTGAAACTGGATATGAGAGTTTGTTATGCTATGTGCCTATTAGCCAGAGGTGAATGTCTTCCAACCCCATCTCATTTCGAAGCATTCTCTTCTATCCACATTTCTTTTGATTAATATAATAACCTTCCTAATAATTCTGTTTCAACTTTTGAACACAAGGTTACTATGAGTCAGACACTGACTCGATGGCTCTTAACAACAGCTCTTGTCTTATAATTCACTATCCCTGCCCCTCACTTCTGTTCTGAAGTCACAAGTCCCAATGAGTCATGGCAGCTTCTGCTTTCTGAGGATCCAAGGCCAAAACAGCATGCTTGAGATAGAGAACTCAGGCAAATTAGAAATTCTCCAACACCCTTCCACGCTCCATCCCCTATCTCTTGTGATAAGCACTTGCATTCCAACTAAGACCTGGAAAACAAGGCAAGGCAGGAAGAAGAATCCCTTTGCCATCACAGGAAATGCTGTGGCCAATTTTAAGAACCCAACTGGAGGAAGGAGAAATCACTTAATATTAAATCCATTCAGGCATGTGAAATTTACATGATCCTGGAAATTCCAATTTCTAAGTCAAAACTAAGTTTATGTACCCCAAAATGATTGGAGAAATGTCTAATAGTTAAAAGTGAGCAGAAACTCAAGGCCTGACCCAACATTTTTATTCAGAGTCTTGGGAAGTTTATGCCACAAGACAGATTCTTAAAGGGCAATAGGAAATAAAAAGAAAGTTTCATTTGTTGATATACCATTGATCATACTTACTCAACATATAGGTTTTATGACAATCACTGAATTGTCTAATATCTGAAGTTTCGAGTACCCAACTTCAAGAATGTATTAAATGTGCCTCACCTTGTTAAAATAATGGTAAATAATATTGCATATGTAAAAGTATTTAATAAGTGCAATAGACAGTCAATCACTGAAGGAACCTTCCCTTTCCAGATATTTGCATTTGCAATTTTTGTATTTGATCTAATAGTAATGCAGAAGAATTATTGTTGCTATTGTCAGGTGCCGATGAGTGAGTATCCGAATCATAACGACCCTACGTACAATAGATGAAACAGTATTATTAGTGCTCCTCTGCTATTCATAGGTATTTCAATGGCTTACAGTTTTTTGGGAGTGGGATACTGGGTCCTTGTCTCAAGCCTACAGCTCCTGGTGGTCCCAGGCAGTCTCCATCCAAGTACCATCCAGGCCTGATCCTGCTTAGCTTCTGAGATCTGATGGGTTTGGATGTCACCAAGGTACAGCTGCAGGCATAAGATAAGAAAGAGACCAAAAACAGGGGTGTCACAACAATTTGATCAATGTCAGCATGGCTGGATGTTCATTTGTGGGACCTGCTATGAAGCGGTGTGGCATGAACTCCAGAATAATCATTCAGAGAGGTAGAAGAATCTGTCATTTGTTGGTTCTGTCTGCCTCATTCATAGGGTCATCTCATGGGACATTAACTCTCCTAGAGCTCCAGCGGGTTATGTGAAAGAACTCCAAATGAGTTTCCACTTCAGTGTCTTAGAACAAGCATGCCCATTCCAATCATAGTGCTCCCACATGCACCTACAGCTGCTGGGGCCCTTGCACAGCTCACCACTGCAGCTGTGGCCAGAGCAAGAGGACAAGAGGCTTGGAGGAGTCTCACAGAGGTGCTTTCTCAGGCTCTTTGGAGGCACTTTGGCTGACCTTCCAAATCAAGTTCTCCCTGTGCGCAGTGGCTCCTTTTCATCAGAGGTGTCCTCTCCGACCATTGCCCCTGGGGTGCTTGCCTCACAGGAACCCTCACTGCTCAAATATAGAGGTCCATGTCATCCTTCTTGATAGTTTTGGGGCAGGACTGACACAGCTCCAGATCAGCTCTTTCTCCTACCAAAGTCCATACCTGGTCCTAGAAAAATAGTCACATATTCCTTGGCCTGACATGGAAAGGAAAAGTAGCGAATCCCCACCATTCCAACTGGCCAAAACTGCTCCCCCCAATTGTTTTCTTGCACTCCTATTGGAATTCCCAGAGAATACTCCAAATGTGGCTGGTCCCAGGAGCTCATCTAGCCCACTTGGAGGATGGGGCAAGATAGCAATGGGTCACCTTTGCTGTATATCCAGGTATCTCACTCTTCCCCCTTCCCATCAAGTAAGCCAAGATGGCACCCAAGGTATGGTAGCATCTAAAGCCCCCCTAGGGTCCGACTGGTCATTTCTGATCCAACCCTGTTCCGCTGATTGGCTGGCTATCAGGCCATATAAACTCCAGAGCTCCGAGTTCAGCAGCCATTCTGAACACCATCCAAGAGAAGCTCACCAGGTCCTTGCAGTTCCTTAAGGGCCCAAGGCACATTTACTCATCTGCCTAGCCTCGCCTTCAGCCTTCCTCCAACCTGCCTTCATGATACTTCAACCTGCCTGCCACCTCTGTCCGACCTCAACCTCTACAGTGCTGGATATCCTACATGGACCGACATCTTTGAGAGGCAAGACTCTGAAAGTCAAGTGCAGGGCCCCTGAAATGGCGAAGCCTGCGAGCTGGAAGAGCAAGGACACCTGGGAGTCTCTGCCCCAGGGGCTGAGACAGCAGCCGAGTGCTTTCCTCTCCAACTGCCCTTTCCCCTCTCCCTAATCCTCCGTTCCTTTCCCCTCCTTCATGCATAAACCCCTGTCCTTTTATCCTGTGGGTGATGCTCTGCTCTCTGACCACAGCCTCGCCACTGGGTGCAACGTTGGGACACCCACCCTTTGCTTCCACACACAATGCAGAGAGAGAGAAACCCAGAAAGAACCCGACACACTCCAGTTTTCCTTAGGTGAAAGTCAGATCCTAGTCCTCCTGTGTTATTAGATGAGAGGATGAAGAATCCTTGGGGGAATCTCACTTTAAAGCCTTTGTGCTTTTCAGTAAAAATCACTTTGTCTGGTAGTTGGCTTTAAGATGATAAAAAAAATCTGAATCGGAGGCCAGATAACATCATGTGGCTTTTCTAAACTGGCATAGGCTTGAATTACGTATGTATGTATGTATGTGTATATGTATTTTGCAGTACTGGGTGATTGAACTCAGGGTGAGCTACCTTTGAGCTGCACTCTTAGGCCCTTTCTTAATTTTTTATTTGGAGACAGGGTTTTGCTGAGCTATGTAGGCTGCCTCTGGCCTCAGACTCTCAATCCTTCTTCCTCAGACTCCTGAGTTGCTGAGATTACAGGCAGGCACCATGATGCCTGTCTTCTGATAGAAGGCTATAGGAAATATTCTACAGGACCATGAAGTCATTGGTTGTTGATGGTAGGTGCTGTCAAGCTGGGTTCAATTTATAGTGACCCTCATAGGATTTTCAATGGCTGATTGTTTCAGGATTGCTATGGGAAAGGACTGCCACATCCTCCCATTTTTGCGAGGCTGGGGTTCAAACCCACGTCCTCAGAGAGCACAGAGCCCCACTAAGTCCTTAAAATATTGCAATGGTTCCTCCCTTTTTGCTGGCTAAACATATTGTCTTCTCAATCTGTAGACTGGTCTTCTCATACCAACTGGAAATGTTCTAGCTCTTGCTGGTTTCTGAAAGTAATTGGGTACCACTAGACAATGCCTGCACATTTTAACTGATGTAAAAAAAAAAAAACTAAATTCTTAAATTTAGGAAATGTGTCCATTAATTTTAATAATATATAATACAAGCTAAAGATTAGGGTCCTTTTTCTGTCCTTATGGTGGTTTCTAGCAAAGCTTTGTAAGTTAGGCACAACATAGTGATTATTTTAAAAAGAATTTGAAATAGGCCAATATGTCTGCTTTTTCCATGAGTAGAAGATTTGGGTGTCAAATAAGATAACATATACACTCTTATTAACAGAACTATTATTGCTTAGAGTAGGAAAAAATAAATTTCAAGGAACTAAAACTTATAAGGTATAAAAACATACTGATCTCAGGAAAGACAATACTCGGATCAGAAAGAGATGGCAAGTGGAAGAAAGGAGAAAGTGAGGATCAATAGTCTATCTTGATAAAGGAGTTGCATTCTTGGTTCTGTGAATTATTAATTTTCATCTTTGGAAACATGACTTCTTGAGGCTGAGAGTTTTAAGCATAAATAAGAGTAATGTTCAATGATGGAATTTCTGCATTAATATGTTCAGGCATAGAGTTCTGAGTTAACAGTGGATTTAAGATAATCAATAAGTTATTGTGTATGTGGGTGTGTTTGTGTGTGTAAGTGTGAGTGTGTGTCTGTAGTAGACTTGATTAGAAAACTTCACTTTGTCCGTGAGGTTTACTCCTTCCAGATCATTCTTGGGGCTACGAATATGAAAACTGAAAGTCACAAGTGGCCAGTTTGCCTAAAATCTTACTGGTTCCATCACAGTTACTATTTCATGAGAAAGCTCCTGAGGTTGTTTATTATTTTAAGCTTGATAAGGAACTTGCTAAATAATTCTTTTTGTCAGCGATCATATTTACTTTTGTGTCTAAAATGACTGTGAATTAGATGAGTCATTTTCCCAGTAAAAAAAAAAAGTTTTCTGTACTACAAATGAGCAGCTACTTTTATTAATCCCAGACAAAGCATAGTTAAAAAGACATCATTAGACAATATTTAAGATTTTGTTTTGCCTTGTTTTAGTTATTCACTCCAATGCTAATCATCTGGAAGAAAATATTGTTTCATTATTTTTTGTCAACAATGTTATATTATTTAAGCAACCACTGCAGCAAAGTTCTCATGTTTTAGAAGAGGCCCAGAAGTTAGCTGGAAGCTGGTGGCATGAAACAGAACATCAACAACCAATTCAGAAGAGTCTTGCTTCTGAAGACAATTTGCATCCCTTTCCAACACGGGCTTTTCTTTAGGATGAATTTAAGTTTTAAAAGTTGTGCCATGTTTTTTTGGACATCATCTCCAAGAACTCATGTCAAGATATACTGTGACAACACAGCCTTTTCCTTATATTGTTAGGGTCCTTAGTGGACTTTTGGTACTCCCCACAACAACACACATGCCTGTGCCTTCTTAGCATTTTCTCCTAATGTTAGACCACAGTAACAAATGTTATGTGTCACCTTCTTTCTGAAGGAACAATTTAGGACAGTTCATCCTATACCTCTTCACCTCCACAGGGTACCTGGAATTACTCTTCTCCAAATCCACTTTGTACACTATGCTATTTAGTCTGTGTAGAACAAAGAATTCCATATTACTTTTAAATTTTCTTTCTCTCCTCCCTCTTTATAAAGGGAAAATTATAGCTTCATTTGCTACTGAGAATTTATTACATCACTGTAGGGCTCAGAGAACTGGAGGACTAATGAAATTGTCTTTTTCTTTTTAAGATTAAATTTTTAGTAACACGTATTTTCTTGAAAAAGAATGACTATAACTTCTAGAATATTCAACATCTTCTTTTAATTATAATTACTATCATGTTTGTCTCATATTATGAGATCTATAACTTACATATTTAATTTTTAGAAGATACATTATTTTGCATTCATTAAATTTTATAAATACAAATTTCCATTCTTCGGTAAATTAAGTTTTCAGTGGGCGGTGGTTATTCTTCTACCCACTAATGAAGCAACATTATGCATTTATTTAACTTTATTAGTTGATAAAACATTGCTACAAATATTAGCTCTTTATACACCATTGTATTTCCTTTGTGTGTATGCCTGAGTTTGTCAGAATGCACTCATAATTGCTTTAATCATTGACAGTAACATGGACTAAACTTTGGCTAGACTATGTCTGAACGTAACGTGACATCTGACTTATCCTTAGTAGAAAGGCTCTTCTCTCTGCTTCCTGAAAGCCTAAAGCTGCATTTGGAGCACCTTTTGTATTTGTTTTGAAATTTAATACATCTCTATGTGTTATGTATGTATTTAAATGTATATAATGTGTTCTGTATGTATATAAATAAATATACATACATAAATATGCAAACATATAAAGCACTTGCAATGCCTATGCAGGTAGCAAACACAACACTACTCTGCCACCTTGTGGTAGTCTGGAATATGACAGCCATATTATAATCTCAGGTAATGAGTTTTACTCTAATGCCATGGATGCATAGTACTGTTTCCCTGAAATAAATGAAACAAATCAGTTCAAAACACACACAGTTAAAGATTGTTATCAGCATATACATTATTTACCACCCTTTATGCTCTTTTTGGTAAATGAATAGATACTTTTTTTCTAAAAAGGAATTCACAAATTGACAGATTTATTGAATGCTGTCTCTATATTAGGCACCATGTTAGGCCCTGGAGGCACGTGCCTTAACAAGAATATACATTTTTCCTTAGAATCTGAGAATGTATACTACTCCAAAATAAGGACTGTGGCTCAGGGATGGTATGGATGTCTGTGAACTGAGCACCTAGAAGGTGTGTTCAGAGTGGATTTTCAAAAAGAGAAAATGCTAGAATTGAATCTTAAAAAGTGAGTAAAAACTAGACAGGCAGATTGAAATGAGGGCAATAGAGTATTATAAGAAGTGAACAAACAGAGAGAGAGAGAGAATATGGGCTAAGGTAAGGAATAAAAATTGTAGTGCAATTTTAGTATATTCATTTGTGAGGTGTTCTGCTAGGGGCTGGATTATCATAGTAAACAAGGCAAATATTGTCTCTGCCAACATAGAAATTACTTTGCACAAGGCAAGTGATACAATGTTTGTTGTTATCAGGTGCCTTCGAGTTGGACCCGACTCATGTGATCCTATGAACAAGAGAATGAAAGAGGCACTATATCTCAGTGCTTCTCTGCTATCCATAGGGTTTCCAATGTCTGATTGTTTCAAAAGTGAGCTGCCAGGTCCTTCTCCCATTTTTGCAGTGCTAGTAATCAAACCCAGGGCCACAGAGCACAAAAAGCAAGCATTCTACTAAATGAGCTAAACCCCAGCCTAAAAAGGAGTGTAGATGGTACTAAAACAAAAAGATTTGCCCAGATTTTGAGGGTTGAAACAGTCAGTGATGACCAACATGATGAAGTGGCATTTGATATTAAGAATAAAAGAAGAATCCGAGTTACCCAAGTAAAGGAGGAAGTGGATGGCTGAAAAGAAGGACTTTGGAGGTGTTCGGACACCTGTGAAAGTGAAGCAAAAAACTGAGAGTTCCACCACCATCTCTCTATTAAGAAACAGAAGGAAATTATGGGTGGATTGACTATGAAGTGCAAAAGTTATCAAATGTGGCATTTATGAGTATAAAGGAGTTATTTAATGTGGCAGGCAAAATAATACCCACCTCTTAAACCCTTTACACCCTAATCCTGTAAATAGGAAAAAATGAAAGATGCAAATGGAATTCAGATGGCTAATCCATTGATGATCTTAGATTATCCAGGTAGGTCCAATGTAATCACAGGAGTTCTTAAAAGTGAGAGAAGGAGGAAGAGGAGTGAGTCAGGAGATGGGATAGAATGAGCATAGATCCAACACAAGATGGAGTTGACCTACAGCTGTTGGCTTTGAAGAGAGATGAAGGATGTCACGAACCAAGGAATGGAAGCATCTTCTAGAAATCAAAAGGAACAAGGAGCAGATTCTCCTTGTCACTAAAAATTAATCTGCATTTCTAGAAACTTATGGAAATAGAAGCACACAGAATAGACCCTTTTTATAACTGTTACTAAGCATAATTAGTTGTTGAAATGGATCCCTGTTGTTATATGTATCAATAGCTTCTTTTTCATTTCTAAGTAGTATTCCACAGGTAGACATACATCAATTTTTTCCCTTTTCTTATGTTATTTCCACTTTTTGGGTATTATAACTAAAGCTGTTGTGACCATTCATGTACAAGTCTTTGTATGAACAAATGCTTTCATTTATTTCCATTAAAATACCTATAAGTGAAAGGCTGCATTATATCAGAGGCATATGTTTGACCCCTACCTTTCTAAATCCATGCCTAATAGAAGCTTCTTGCCCTGCAATCAAGAAAACTATACCTAAAAATAAAGTTCTCCCTTACATACTAAAATAATAAATATAGGTTTTTTTCAATGTTGGTTGGCACCATCTCCCCTCAAGACCATTTAATTTATCAAAAATTCATCTTCATATATATTAAGTGACTTAGGAAGGGTCTGTTCTTTCCCCAATGAGATTTTTTTCACCAAAATTATTGAAGGGTCTATCCATGCCTCACTTATTTAAATATGTTCTTTATCATAAAATAAATCCTGTATGTTCTTAATTATATGCAAATCACTTAATAATGGCATTATTTTCAATTCCAATAATCTCTTTCTAGAAAAGCAAGTGCTAATTAGTTATAAAACTCTTCTGTTTGCCTACTAATAGGGTCTCTCTCTCTCTCTCTCTCTCTCTCTCTCTCTCTCTCTCTATTGTGCTTTACTGAGGGGTTGAACCCAGGGCCTTGCACATGCCTTGCAAACGCTGTACCATCAAGAAGCACCCCCAGCCTCGGGACTCCAACTCCTGATCTTGCCTTGGCCTCCCAAGTTATTGGAATTGCACGCCTGCACCACCATGCCCAGCTAAGGGAGTCTCTCTTACAGTCTTACAAAATTTAAAAATCAAATTATGTGATATAGTTAGAGACAATCTGTTTATTTTACCTTACAGCTAAGGTGTTGCAGCTTTTCTATTTGATCATGAAACATTTTCAGAATTACTCTCAGGCTTATTTATGGAAAGGAGTAACAGAATAAATGTATGGGGGAAGAAAGGAAAGGTAAGAATGTAGACAGGTGTGTTCTTCATGCTCAACAGTTTTACTTTCAACTCAGAGTTGATGCTGCTGCATGAGTCCTTGGATATCATTTTATTGTCTCTGCATCCCTGGCCATGAGCACAGCATCTTGCACATGGCAGACATTGTGCAAATATTTGTGGGACTAAGGAATAAATTGGGGCTGGGATTTAGCTTATTTGGTAGAGCACCGCTCTGCAGTCTCTGAGATCCCGAGTTTGATTCCCAGCACCACAAAAATGGGAGAAGGATGTGGTAATCCACTCCCAAGGCAATCCTGAAACAGTCAGCTATTGCAAACCTTATGAGGGTCTCTGTGAGTTGGACACGACTTGACGGCACCTAACAGCAACAAGAAATAAATTGATGTAATAGATGATGGTATACTTTAGATCTTGTATGTTTCACCAACATCTTAAAGACTCATTGTCTATAACACTGGTGCTATTGGGAGGTGGGGGAGCCTTTAAAAGGTGGGGCCTAGTGTAAGATCTCAGGCCCCTGGAGTTGTATCCCCAAAGGGGATTGTGGGACCCTAGGTTCTTCCTCTTTCTTTTGCTTCCTGGCCATGAGACCAACAGTTTTGCTCTGCCACATGGTCCCGCCATGATGTGCTGTCTCACCACAGGTCCAAAGCAATGGGGCAACCAATCAGGGGCTGGAAACTCCAAAACCATGAGCCAAATAAACCTTTCCTCTTTATAAGTTGGTCATCTCAAGTATTTTGTTACAGTGCTAGAAAGCTACCACAAATAATTTTTGTTTTTCTATATGCAGTTATCCATAGGGTTTTCAATGGCTAGTTGTTTCGGGAGTGGCTCACCAGGTCCTTCTCCCTAGTCTGTCTTAGTCTGGAAGCTCAGCTGAAAACCTATCCACCATGGATAACCTTGCTCATGTCTGAGGTTACAGTGGCAGAGCTCTCAGCCTCATCACAATATGCAAGCCCCCACAGCAAACTGACAGACATGTGGGGGCTCTGATGGTAAAATAATTAATACAAGGACGCATATATAGCATAAGAAAAAGAGACGGAGAATAGAAAGAGGGAAGAGAGTAAAACAAGAAAGGAAGGAAAAAAAAAACACCTCACACATACACGCTCCCACCCACATATAAAATTGCTTATAGTCAGATGCAGTGGTATACACCTGCATTCCCAGCAGCTTGGGGGCGGAGGCAGGAGGATCGCAAGCCCAAGATCACAGGCAGCCTGCGCAACCCAGCGAGACCATGTGTGAAAAAGTAAAAAAAAAAATATTGGCTGGGGGCACAGCGTGGTGGTCTAGCACCTACAAAGCGAGTAGGCGTAAGACCCTGGTTTCAAACCCCCGTACAAAACAACAAAAACAAACAACAACAAAAAACCAAACCAAACCAAACCAAAACAAAACAAAAACCCCAAGAAACAAAAAAAACAAAATCAAAACAAAGCAAAAACAAAACCATGCATACACACTCACACACACATATAAAACACTTCTAGTCAGGTGCAGTGGTGCACGCCTGCAATCCCAGCGGCTTGGCGGGCGGAGACAGGAAGACCACAAGCCCGAGATCAGAGGCAGTTTGTGCAACCCAGCAAGCCCCTGTCTCAAAAAGTAAAAAATATGGGCTGGGGGTGCAGCACGGCGGTCCAGCACCTACAAAGCAGGCAGGAGCAAGACCCTGGATTCAAATCCTCATACAAAAAAAAAAAAAAAACAAAAACAAAAACATAAACCCTCGTATGTTCTTGTAGGTGCACTGTGGGCACCAAGTTCCACCGGCTGAAGTTGATACTACAGGAAGCAGTGCTCCCTCCAGGACTCAGGATGGCAGTGTTTTCATATAATCTGCAGGAGCAGTCTGTCTTAGTCTATAGAGATTTTGCCGATTATGTAGAAAATGGCAGATTTCCCCACAATGACCAAAGAGATGGTTCCAGGAAATATTCTGTGTCTATTGTATTGTTTGAGAAGCATTGGAGCCTGTGGTGTCCTCCCTGGGGTTCTCCCTGTCCCACGTAGTTCAGGCACCTGAAAATGAGGCCCCCAAGTTGGAAGACACTCAAAAGACTACTGGGGAAGAGTTGCCTCCTCCAAGTAGAGTCTACCGTGATGATGGAAATGGAGTAAAACCCCAGGGTGCTCAACTTGCTGATATGGCATGACTCAAAATGAGGAGAAACAACTGTAAACGTCCATTAATAATTGGAACATGGAATGTACATAGTATGAATCTAGGAAAATTAAAAATTGTTAAAAGAGAAATGGAGCACATAAACATTGACATTCTAGGCATCAGTGAGCTAAAATGGACTGGCATAGGCCATTTTGAGTCAGATAATCATATGGTCTACTATGCTGGGAATGATAAACTAAAGAGAAATGGGGTTGCATTCATCATGAAATAAGACATTTCAAGATCTGTCCTGAAATACAATGTTGTCAGTGATAGAATAATATCCATATGCCTATAAGGAAGGCCAGTTAATATGACTATTATTCAAATTTATGCACCCACCACTAAGGCCACAAATGAAGAAAGGGAGGACTTCTATCAGCTTCTGCAATCTGAAATAGATCAAACATTCAAACAAGACATACTGATAATCACTGGTGACTGGAATGCAAAGGTTGGAAACAAAGAAGAAGGCTCAGTAGTTGGAAAATATGGTCTTGGTGACAGAAATGAAGCTGGAGATCGCATGATAGAATTTTGTCAGACCAATGACCTTTTCATTGCAAATACATGTTTTCAACATCATAAACACAGACTATACACATGGACTTCACCAGACGGAACATACAGGAATCAAATTGACTACATATGTGGAAAGAGTCGATGGAAAAGCTCTGTAAAAAATGTCAAAACAAGACCAGGTGCTGACTGTGGATCAGACCATCAACTTCTCATATGCAAGTTCAAACTGAAGCTGAAGAAAATTAGAACAAGTATAAAAGAGCCACAGTATGACCTTGAATATATCCCACCTGAGTTCAGAGACCACCTCAAAAATAGGTTTAATGCATTAGACACAAATGACAGGAGACCAGAAGAGTTGTGGCATGACATAAAAGATATCATTCAAGAAGGAAGCAAAAAGTTCTTAAAAAGACAAGAAAAAAAGAAAAGACCAAAATACATGTCAAAAGAGACACTGGACCTTGCCCTTGAACGTCCAGCAGCTAAAGCAAAAGGAAGACATGAGGAAGTTAAGGAACTAAACAGAAGATTTCAGCAGGCAGCTCGAGAAGACAAAAACAAATATTATAATGACATGTGCAAGGAGCTGGAGGCAGAAAACCAAAAGGGAAGAACATGCTCCGTGTTTCTCAACCTTAAGGAACTGAAGAAAAAATTTAAGCCTCGAGTGGCAGTAGTGAAAGATTCTACAGGGAAAATATTAAATGATGCAGGAAACATCAAAAGAAGATGGGAAGAATACACAGAGTCATTATACAAGAATTGGTAGATGACCAACCATTCCAAGAGGTTGCATATGAAGAGGAACCAATGGTGTTGAAGGACGAAGTGGAAGCTGCCTTGAAAGAACTGGCGAAACACAAGGCTCCAGGAATTGATGGGATACCAATAGAGATATTTCAACAAACAGATGCAGCACTGGAGTTGTTAACATGTTCATGCCAACAGATTTGGAAAACAGCTATTTGGCCAACTGACTGGAAGAGATCCATATTTGTGCCTATTCCCAAAAAAGGGGATCCAACTGAATGTGCAAACAATCAGACAATATCATTAACATGGCACACCAGCAAAATTCTACTAAAGATTATTCAGAAGCAACTGCAGCAGTATATAGACAGGGAATTACCGAAAAATCAAGCAGGATTCAGAAGAGGGCGGGGAACCAGGAACATCATTGCTGGTGTCAGGTGGATATTAGCTGAAAGCAGAAATATCAAAAAGATGTCTATCTATGTTTTATGGACTACACAAAAGCATTTGATTGTGTGGATCATAACAAATTATGGATAATACTTCGGAAAATGGGAATACCAGAACACCTAATTGTGCTCATGAGAAATCTATACATGAACCAGGAGGCAGTTGTTCAAAGAGAACAGGGAAACACTGAGTGGTTTAAAGTTGAGAAAGGTGTGCGTCTGGGCTGTATACTTTCACCCAATCTCTTCAATTTATACGCTGAGCAAATAATCCGAGAAGCTGGACTTTATGAGGAAGAACGCAGCATCAAGATTAGAGGAAGACTCATTAACAACCTGCGTTATGCAGATCACACCACTCTGCTTGCTGAAAGTGAAGAGGATTTAAAACATTTACTGATGAAGATCAAAGATCACAGCTTCAATATGGGCTACGACTAAACATCAACAAAACAAAAATCCTTATGACTGGGTCAGCACGCATCTTCACATTAAATGGAGAAAAGATTGAGGTTGTCCAAGATTTTGCTTTGCTTGGCTCTATAATCAACACCCGTGGAAGCAGCAGTCAAGAAATCAAAAGACGCATTGCTCTAGGAAAAGCTGTGGCAAAAGATCTTTTTAAAGTATTGAAAAGCAAAGATGTCACACTGAAGACGAAGGTGCGTCTGACTCATGCCATGGTATTTTCAGTGGCATCATATGGTTGTGATAGCTGGACATTGAACAAGAGAGACAGAAAAAGAATTGATGCTTTTGAATTGTGGTGCTGGAGACGTCTATTGAATATACCATGGACTGCCAAAAGAACCAACAAATCTGTCCTAGAAGAAGTACAACCAGAGTGCTCCTTGGAAGCAAGAATGGCCAAACTGTGTCTTACATATTTCAGACATGTAGTCAAGAGAGAACAATCCCTGGAGAAGGACATCATGTTTGGGAGAGTGACAGGTCAACACAAAAGAGGAAAACCCTCCACCAGATGGATTGACACAGTGTCTGCAACAATGGGCTTAAACATAAATAAGATCGTTTTGCCTGGCACAGAATCGGCAAGTGTTTCGATCTGCTGTACATAAGGTAGCTATGAGTCGGACTCGACTTGACGGCACCTAAGAACCACAACACATATGCAGTTAAGCACATCACAGAGTAGAATGTAAAGACATTATTCTTAGTTATGATTAATTACAAAGTAGTTGGGTGGACAACTTAACTAATAGCATTTTTGAGTTAAATAGACAAGTAACAATGCCTTATCTCTAGAGTAAAAATTATCATTTGCCAAACAAATGGGTCAAGCCACAAGTAGCTAAGGAGGTATCAATTAATGTAGACTAAGAGATCTAGGCTTTCTAGACTAAGATCTATATCCCAGACTCTGAAGGGATGCTGGTTTTCTAAACAGGGAAGTCTTTCTTCAGATCTCCGTAGTTGTGATATTCACTGTCTTTTTCCTCTCATTCAATTTTTCCATTAAGTAGCTGTTGGGTTGATTATCACTTGACTCATTCCCTGACCTACAGATTCATGGAAGGACCACTCACATATTCAAGATGCCCAAAGATCAACAAGAAAGGCACAAAGAAAACCTTGTTTCTGGATTGGTATTTTTAAATGTGCTCAGCATATTTTCATCCCGTTTCCCCAAACATTCTTCTTTCCTCCAATATCCTTAAAAATTTTCAAACTCTGAAAATCATTCCATAAGAGTATTCTACTTGAGAGTTAATTCAAAATGGATAAAAGATCTCAACATAAAACCAGAAACTTTAAAACTCATAGAAGGCAAGATAGGCAATACACTCCATCATATAGGCATTGGAAAAGATTTCCTTAATAGGACCCCAATTGCTCAAGAAATTGCAACAAGAATAGATAAATGGGACCACATCAAATTAAGAAGCTTCTGCACAGCAAA